>CAJUYH010010891.1:0-11692 GCA_910591685.1 Galerucella tenella
TGAGCGGCTCGTCGAATTTAATGAAATAAGAGGGCGGCGCGAACATAGGGTTTCTCATTTATGGCACCGAGGATTTTCCCAATCTGTAAAATGTGGTGGCGCCATTTACAATTGGTTTCCACAATCCAAAACATTGAAAATAATGGATTTCCAACACCCCCAGCTCAAATTTTGTACAAAACTTGCATATTTCACAAGTCTCAAAATTTCCGGTATTTCAACCCGATTTTTTTGCAGAAAATATTAATGTTGCGAAAAAAATCATGAGAACTATTTTTGTAGAAAATGACCTGAACTTCAATTTTTATTTGAACCGAAAATCTCTAACTGCCATATTTTAGGAGATATTGGCTGAAAACCTATTTTCCTGGTCTTTTGGGGCCATTTTCTCCGCCCTCGCACGCGTTTTCATGCAGAACTTTGTCTCTTGTTTAATGATGTACCAAATTCAACTTCCAACCAGAAGATGAAAACAGGGCGTCATTAATGTTAACTTTGCCTTTTTTTCCTCCTTCATTTACTGGACTAGACCCAATATTTTCTGTAGAACGTCGAGAAAAGACCAAAATAAATGTCGAGCACCAGACCAAAAATACTCAATTACCAATGTAAATACATATTTAAACTTATTAATTTTTGTTTACAATAATTTATGACTAATTTTGTATAACAGTAACATACCTATATACGTTTTATATTAGTTTAATGTGGTCCCGTAGGGTGGTTCGAGACCCGGTTTCTGCATTTTTTTCATATTTTTTTCCAAATAAAATTTATTTTTCGTAGAAAAAATAGTGCATGCAAGTTTCATGTAATGGTTATTAATACACTCACATTAACCATACGAAACTCGCCTTTGGCTCGTTTCGTATACCAGTGACACCTTTGTTAAGGAGTCTTGTATAATAAATAAAATATAATGGTAGAAATATGAAATATAAAATATTTATAATATATTGGTGTGTTTTAATTTTGCCCACCCATAAATATTTCTGTTTAAAATCTTTTGTAAATGTAAAAAATATATTTTACCTACATATTTATACACGTTTTGTACATTTTTTACTCCCAGCATCATTGTACTCACCAAAAAAAGATAACTATGTTACTGATAATAAGCGCCAATAAGGAAAAATTTTGAGAAAAAACGACAAAGTTTATCTAGTAGTGATGCAAGTGAATTTGTTGATTCTCATTCATCCGAATCCGAAGCTGAAACTGCTGGTCCTATGGCAATAGAAGAAGATTACGTAATTGTGGTGTACGATGGACGGTACTTTCCAGGATGTGTTAAGGAAAGAGATGAAAATCGAGTAAAAGTTTCCTACATGGAAAAGTATGGAAAATTTTGTAATTCGTGGAGATGGCCTAAAGTAGAAGATTATATGTGGTACGATGATGCAGAAGTTGTAACAATTATACCACCACCAAAAATGGTGAACCAAAGGGGCATATTTGATGTACCATCAATGAATAAATATGGTCATGAAGTTGTGAATTAAATTAGCTTAAGTAATAAATATTTTTTGCATTAATTTCTGTGTTTACTTACAGACAACTTCAACAAAACTTTAAATGCTCCAGCCATCATAATCTTCAAAACGATCTTAATCTTACACAAATATGTCTAGGCTAACCAAATTTGGACACAAAATTTGAAAGATCATAAAGCATGACCCAGTTACTCTCAACAAATGTTCTTATGTTATAAAGAGGAATTTAAGTTGGGTGACCCAGTAACCCCAAGTTTCGGTGTAACTGGGTCCACCGGTACAGTTTAAAAAAAATCATACTTCGAAAAGTATTGAAGTTAGAACAAGTTTAGTCAACACATATAGAAGCTATATAAATAGGCTAATTAGCATCCAAAATTTTCAAACTTATCTTAAACACTCAATTTTTGGTAAAGCTTACCCAACTTTACCTTAAAATTTTTTCTTCGATTGTTGATTTACATTTAAAAAATTAATTAAAAAATATTTCATTCAAGAAGTAATCAAGTAAGTTGAGATAGGTTTCTCTATGTTCATATTGAAATATAGAAGTGGTAACCATGGAAATTACTTTGTTATGACAAAAGTAAAATAATTTTTCTCCGATCGAATATATTGACGAGTCACTTGAAAATAAAGTGGAAGTGGCTAATAAAATATTCAACACCCCTGCCTCGACTTCAAATGAAAATGATCGAAACGAGATAAACTAAACAATTAGCCATGCAGCTTCAAGGTATATAAATTCTCGTTGCCCTCCAGTACAATTTACAAATTGTAGGTACAAACTGTACAAGAAATGTAAATATTAACAACAATTAATTTGTGTTCAAGAATGTCGTTATAAATTAGATGTTTCTTTTATATCTTTTAAAATGACCTTATATAATTTTTTTTAGTTATGGTCAAATTTCTTGTCATATGATTTCTATAAATATATTGAAACCAATTTCAGGGTCCGGTAAGGTTCGCGACCCTCGGAATTTTGCAACGATTTTTTTTAATAGAAAGCCCTATTGCTATAGAACGTTTTAATGAAAAAAAATTCTTGGATTATCCACTTTTGAAAGAGACAATCGCAATCGAAAGTACCAAAAATCCGCCATTTTTTTAAAATATTTGACAATTTTTGACAATTCTGTCTTGATATCGGATGGTCACAAATTTAAGAAAGAGCGGAGAATGGGCAATGTTGCCAGCTTTCATTTCCGTAGCTCGTTACGGCTTGGAAATAACACCAAGATTTCAGATGTATCTTTTCACGTACACACCGATATACTTACTATCTTTATGATCTAAGATGTATGTATTGAAAATGTACTTTTTTGGACATAATATTGTATGTTCCACAGGTACTAACTTGGTACGTGTATATTTTATGACGTTAGAGTAAAAATAAAGAATTATGTATATTTTTGTGATTTTTAGTTGAAAATTAACGTTAAATGTCCCGATAAGTAGGTATATTTCGAGAAGGGGAAGGGAATAAACATGTTTGTATATAGATAGACATGAATATAAAATGATTTTTATTCCATATTATGACATTTTCCAAAAAGGGGAAGGGAAGTCAGTATGCTTATCGATGAATTTCATAATTCAAAGATCTGGATTGATTGATTGATATCGCGAGCGAAGCGAGCGCGCCGGGTGTACGTTTCGCAATTCGCGCGTCGACCCGGCGCGCATCCATGTGAAATACAAATTAGACACTTTTTCGAGAAGGGGAAGGGAATACATCTCTTCACCTCAAATTGACTGACTTCATGGGATTTCTACTGGAGCAAAAAAAATTATCATAATTCAACACATACCGCTTCCCCACCAACTGACAGATAAAAGTGTAATTAAAATATCATTAAATACGGAGCAAGAGAATGAGAGAAAAATTGTTAACCTAACTATTATATAAATTTTCATGGTTATAAATGCAAATAATTTTATATTGTGATATATTCATGTAATCTATTACAATGTATTCAGCTGAAAGAAAATGAAGACCATTTGACAACGCCGTTAGGAAGTATCACCTGATCCTAATTTGTGAACCTAGGATATCTAGACATAAGCTCTGACATAAGATTTTAGTGTGTAATTTTATAAGCTTAAGTGTCAAACTAAAATATTAATGCTTACGAATATTTCTAAAAATTGGCAAAATTTAAGTATTTTCTTCCGGTTTTTTGTGTGAAACAGACTGACATTTAGTGCAAGAATAGTGGTTTTAGTTGAAGAAGGTCATTCTCAAAGGTTCGTGGCAAACAGAGTTGGCGTTTGGCAAAGTGATGTGACTCGTGTATGGAACCGGTATCTCCAGACCAATTCTCTTCGTGATAGACCTAGAAGCGGTAGAAGGCGTGTTACTAATCGGCGGCAGAACCGCTATATCCACTTAACTATCCGAAGAAACCCGACCATGGCAATAACAGCACTCCAAATAGATATGAGACATGCGTTGGGAGTTCAAGTATCCATCTCGACATTACGAAGACGAATATTTCGACAGGTTTGAGGTGTCGCCGACCAATAAGAGTGCCCAGACTACAACCTGAGCACAGAGCTCGCCGACTACAGTGGGTTCAAGAACACGCGGCCTTGCCTGAAGAATTTTGGAATTCGGTGTTTTTTTCCGACGAGACAAGGATTTGTTTGGTACAAGATAGCCATCGAATACGTGTGACGTGCAACGAGAGTTGCTTAGCTTGCCCATGCTCGCCCCGTGCCGCCCTTCAGAGGAGGAAGTGCTCAGTATCATGTTAAATGATCGCACAGAATTAATTCATGTGGAGAGAACGATGACTGGTGATAGGTATCTCAGAGAGATTTTACATCCTCACGTGAGACTATGGCGCGCAGCTGTTGGCAATTCCTTCATTTTTATGGACGATAACGCCCGACCCCATCGGACCAGAGCTGTAAATGAGTATCTTGAAACTGAAGGGATCAATCGTTTGAACTGGCCTGCCCTATCTCCTGACATGAATCCCATAGAACATGCTTGGGACATGCTTGCCAGGGCAGTGGCAGCACGCAGAAATGCACCCAGGAGTGTACAAGAGCTTGTTCATGCGGCCCAAGAAGAATGGCGGAATATTCCTTAAGAGAATATCAATAATTTGGTAAACAGCATGGGCAGGCGACTTCAAGCTTGCATAAATTCTAGAGGTGAAAATACTCTGTATTAAAAGTTCTCTTGCAGGTTCTCACTTAACCTTTTCTTTAAAAAGAATCAATTTGTATTCAATTTATTCAATTTCTAAGAATACTTTTTATGTTTAAAGCAAGTTTATTATTGGACAATAAAAATGTTTGACAAATATACACGTTTTTTTTATTGAAACTAATTATTTGATTAATCTTCGATCCATTTATAATGAACACATTTTTTTTTCGGAGATTTAGGGTGATGCAAAACTTTTGAATCTATGTGTATTTTTATTCGTAAATCAGCTGTATATAAACAAAGTCCACTATTATGAGATGGTATTGAAAGTACGTTCAGCAAGTTTCTCATCTAAAAAGTTATAATAACAACAAAAATGCCTTTCTTCCTAAGACATGATAAACCGAACACAATAAAATGTCTTTAACACCTAATCCTTATATATTGTTAGGTTATGTCCGGCGAATATGAAACTTTATTGTTTGCAGCCACCGTTGATATATACACTTCTTCTACGTGACCAAATCGTGATGTGTGCCACTTTTTTATAAACATTACTTTATTCTGGCTTTCTCTGTTTGAAGTTGACGGTTCATCGGTCATTGGAGGTTTTACGATGACTTGACCTTCATCAATAATACTTTTTTTGTTAAAAATACTTTGAAAAGCACGTAATTTTCTCATCATAGATTTCCTGTGACATTCTGTGTATAAAATGAATTAATTAAGACATTCTATTTCTGCCGAAGTGTAATCAAATATGAATATGCATGTACACCTATCTATTGTCAATTTTGAACAATAGAAAGGAAGAAGGTGTCTCAAGTAAATTCGATTTCAATAACATACCCCCCTGTAATAAAACTACTAATTTTCGATAAGACAATATGCCCCTTGTATAGTGCGTATATACCCTTGCCATGCTTAAATAAATTTAATTAGTAGATAGTAGATAGCAAATGATGAACTCCTTATAGTGAATTGCAGCAGATCCACGAATATACCTACAGGTTGTCTTGATTTTGGATAAAAAACAACCAGAACGGAGTCGGGTCTTTTTTTTATTCTGTTATTTAACGTCTATTTCTGCGACTGAGGCTAATCACCGACGCCAGGAGCACTCTACCCCTGACCGGAAATTTTGGCGAACCCACTAGTGTTCCAACCAGTGGTAGGGCTTTTTAACGAGCCCAACATCCATGGACTCGGGACCTCGGTTTTACGTCTCCTCTGAAAGACGGCATATCTACACTATACCTCGTGCTCATTGGTATAATGCCTGCGAACTGTGATATGCCAGTCCGCTGGCATGGTAACCCATCCAAGTACTAACCATGTTCAACACTGCTTGACTGTAATTATTGCATCAAACGCGTTCCACTACAGTACTGGGTCATTGCCCAAGTCGGGTCTTAATAATTAGGTACTTATCACTTTTGGAACTTTAGTTCTTTACGTCAGGATATGTTTGAGCGACCGGGGGTCGCGACGCAAAAGATCTGACCGTTACGTTACGTTACGTTATGTTACGTTGCGTTGCTTCGTTATGTGCCTTGCTTGCGGGCGTGTGCTCTCTCCTGAGTCTCTCTCTCGTTTATGAAGCAGCGATTCATATGCTTCGGCCGGGAATCGAACCCGGGCCGCCCGCGTGGAAGGCGAGCATTCTACCACTGAACCACCGATGCTATATTAAAATTCTATGCAAAGCTGGTATTCGCAGTGCTGGTGATCTACTTGAATTTGTTCGGATACATTTTTACTATTATTTCCATAACTTTTTTTGTTTATTTACCGCATCGGTAATCAGTAGGGTAGGTTGTGTTTACTGGATTCTAAGTTTAAGGTAAGTGATTTAATTACCGTTCAGACGTCGAAAAGTAATAAATAGCATAATAGTTATTTACGTAATTAGTGGGATATGGACATTATTAACGCACGCATGTGAAGTTTGCACGACGAGGCCGTAGGCCGAGTGGTGTAATCACATGAGTGCGTTAATAATTCCTATCACACGTGTTACGTACAAAATTTTATCTACAACTGTTTATTAGTATTATTAACCGTACCTATATCATAAAATTGAAAAAAAAATTCAATCCAAACGTATTTTTAATAATATTGACTGCAAACATAAGGTAGGTACTGTGTATCATATTCTGTGACCGTAGCAACAAAGACAAACAAATCTGTGAAAATGAAAAAAATTAGTTATCCCATCAAATTGTCAATGTTGAATGAACAAAAATCTATAAAAATGAGTTCAAGCAAAGACAATCTCCTTTCGGAAATTGAAAATACAGCTTCCAGTGTTATTTTAAATATTTAATTCTGGTATTAATAATTGTCTAGATTCTTATTATCGCACTAGTGCGGTAATATACGTCATTATGACACTTGAAATAATGTCAAATCGTACCCGTTACATACCAGTTGTAGATAAAAACAATTTATTTATTTCAATGCGATCGCGCAAAAAATGGTATAACCATCTCGAACGTTAAGGGTAATTACAACGCTTGCATGTAGATTCCTCTCGTAAAATTGAACAAAATGATATGAGGATTAAGGGGTCTAGCACATTTACTTTTCGAAATACAGGGAGTTGAAATTTTGAAAACTTGAATGTTTTAATTCGATAACTTTAAAATGGATGGATAAATTGATTTGACATTTGACAGGTTGTTTTTAAATGTAAAAGGGCATATTTTGATAGAAATAGTAGTTTGTGCAACTAGTGTGGATTTGATGGCCATATCGCACGAGGACGAAGCTCAATTCAATTCAAGTTCAAGCTCAATCGTTCAAGTGCGATATGGACAATCCACTCGAGTCGAACAGCATATTTTTTCTACGACCCACTTAAGAAAAAATCTAGAAAATAAAAATTTCTATAAACTGTAATATAACTTCAAATTGAAAATTTAACAATTCAACTTTATGCTTCCACTAATTTTTTGTGGTAAACGTACATTTCTTGAATGTCTAATTTGTATAATGTTACAGTTACCCTTTTTAAATATACGATGCTGTTATAAGTAGATGTTGCCAGTCGGACTTCCTTATGAAGGGTACCGTACCATTATCTATAATAATGAATATTCTGCTAAATATTTCAAACGTCTACCTGTTTTCGTCAATAATATCAAGCAGAATAATTATTTAAAAATAAAATTAACAATAAAAAAAAACTTCTTCACGGGGAATCGAACCCGGGTCTACCGCGTGAGAGTCTGGTTTGCTTACTACTCGACCACCTAGGAATATGCAAATTGTTTATCTATAACATCTGATGTATTACATAATCCTGCTTGACTAATACAGACGGCAGAAAATGTTTTATTCAATCAATTCAGATTACTTTAGAAGGTGTGGATGTCTACTAGAAAGCAGAAATTTATTTTTCTTACAAGCGGGCGGAAAATTGAATTTTCCACACACATTTTAGTATGGAAAATTAATTTTCCCGCACCGTGTGGTAATAATTTTCCGCACCGTGTGGAAACAAAGAGCAACAGATCCAAAATTACAACCATTCAACAAGCAACTAGCATCTGCTATAAATTTAAGTAATGCAAATAATTGTACTTTTACAATAAATTATAATATAAATAATTAGGTATTAGATTTTGACATGTAACTATCATTGTTAATAATATTTTACTTTATGTTTACTTTATCAATAATCTAATAAAATATGTTTCTAAAAAAACTATAAGCACTTATAATCAGCTTTTGATTAGTTCTGTTGACTTTCCTCACGCTCGTAGAAAAACTATTGTACCTAACACTTGCGGAAAAATTAATTTTCCGCACTTGCTGGGTAAATAGCTATAACTTTCGTCAAAATATTTTTTTTAATTTGGCGAAAGCGACGGGATACTGGCTATTAGTAATTTTTTGCTTTATATTCCAGTCAAACTGTTTCCAGTCTCGCCAAATTTTTAAAAACATTTGTTTGATAAGTCCAGACGACTGAAAATGTTGTATTCAATCAATTCAGATTTCGTCGTTGGGACTGCAAAACCTCGTATCTGCATTTTTTTCCTAAATTAATATTTTTAATAAATTGGAATTCCAAGGGTGAAACGCGTATCTCGAAGCGCTCCGATATTCCTATAACGCAAAATATACTCGGTTGTTAACCACGTATTTGAATATAGCGAACATAACCTCGTATTTGACGCAGTTCCACATGGTAGCTTAATAGTGACAGGTGTTTGCCGGTGTTTTGTGTTAAAATCAATAGACTGGTAAGTATTAAATATTACAATTTAATGATTAGAGGGAATCTTAAGGCCGTATATGCGTGCAGTAGTAAACAAACTCGGTTTTATGCTTTTTATACAGTTTTATTCCCGTTTCAAATTATTGCATCATATACAAGTTTTTGACCAAAAATGTTTTTGGTTTACATTGCAGATACTTGATTTTACACAATAAAAAGTCAATAAAGCCTATTTATGTATGCGTTATACATTATGATTTTATGGGCAGTTGTGACAGGTTTCAGTGTCTGCCTAAATAATGTTATTTTGACATTTATTTTGTCAATGACCTTACTATAGGGGCGCTTATTTTTTTATCGCTTGACGAATTGTATTCCTCCATTCGGTCAGGATACAAACTTTCGGGATAAAAAGTTACACTTTAGTCTAAAGGTTTATAATAAACTATTATTTTCAGAAGATGTCCTTACCAAGGGGAAAAGTTATGGTGCTTAAAGCATTAGAACAAATTCATGATCAAGAGTGCCAGATGCCTGAAAATACCTTTGCTTGCGAAAAGTCTTTACCCATTAACGAAATTTTACCAGATATAGACATTCCTAACTTTTACATTGACAACAATGTAATAATAGAAGAGATTGTGGCGTTAAACAATTCAACAGTAGTTGAATTCGACAAAGACATTAAACAGAATCAAGACAAGAATTCAAACAACGAAGACGGCATTGAAAACCTAGATAACAATGAAGATAATGGAAATACATGTCACCCCGAAAATATTCCCCTTCATGATGAAGAGAGTGACAACAACGACAGTGACAAAAACAGTGACGACGACGGGAGTGACCCAAAAAATGATCCTGAATATATTCAACTAGAAGATGAAAACGACATCACCCAAGAAGAACTGCAGGATAACCCAGTGGGATCCCAGAAGAATGATAACGAAAATAACACAAATAAACGAAAATATAACAAAAATAACTCAGATAGTGATATAGAAGACGATGAATTAGAAAATGAAGATAGAACTCAAGAAGAAACGGAGGAACCTTTGAAGAAAAAAAGTAAACTGGTTACCAGAGAAGAAAGAACAAAAAACAATTATTTGCGAATGCGTGGAAAGTCATACAAAGGACTTAAGAAAGACACAGATGGTAAATATAAACTAATAAATGCAGTTGCTCCACGAAGTATTGGCCCAACTTGTACTTCACAAAAGTGTCAAAAATCAAAGGTACTGAAATGTGGGATATTTACAGAAAAAAGTTCTGGGAAGATTTAACGTGGGATATGAAAAGGACTTATATTAGCTCTCTTGTAGATACAGTCCCAGCAAAGAGAAAGAAAGCAGATTCAAGAAGAAATGAAACATTAATTTACAGTCTTAAAAAGGGAACTGAGAAACTAAGAGTGTGCAAGAAAATGTTTCTTTCCACATTGGGAATAAAGGAATGGACTGTGAGAGAGTATAGTAGGAAGGCATTTGGAATGCATGTAGCTGTTGAAGAAAAGTCAAATGACGCACGAACTAGACATTCTACTAAAGAAAAAAAGAAGGTCCTTGAGAATTATTTAGATGTTTTGCCAAAAATGCCATCGCATTATTGCCGCGCCTCCACCACAAAATTATACTTAGAGCCTCTGTTTCAAAGCAAAATGGACCTATACCGAGAATATGTGAAGTATTGTGAAAAGCAAGGACAACAGTCTTTTTCAATAAAAATATTATTTGACTCTCTCAAGGAAAAAAACATTAAGTTATACCGTCCAAGGAAAGATCAATGCGACGTTTGCATTGGACATAAAGTTGGTAATATAGCTGATGACATCTATAGTTCTCATTTGCAAAGAAAGGATATGGCACGTTCTTCCAAGGAAGAAGACAAAAAGGCTTGTCAAGAAAGTGATAGAAAGTTATTAGTATTAACAGTTGACGTACAAGCTGTTAAGCTAGCCCCTGTACTTAAAGCAAGTGCAATATACTATAAAACAAAACTCTGTGTGCATAATTATACCATTTACAACTTATTTGAGGCCAGTATCTTTGCGACAACGTTGTCTGATTACCTCCAGAATTATGTTTCAAAGTTTGCTGGTACAAAAGAAATAATTATTTACAGTGACGGATGTGGCTACCAAAACAAGAACTGTATATTATCGAATGCTCTTCTTAAATTTTCAATTGAAAACCAAATAATAATATATCAAAAGTTTTTTGAAAAAGGGCATAGTCAGATGGAAGTGGACTCGGTTCACAGCACGTTGGACAGAAAACTAAAAAACAGAGACATTTATTTGCCTACCGATTATATAAATGTTTGTCGCGAAGCTCGTCATAAAAATCCATACAACGTAAAATACATGCATTATGATGATTTTAAAGATTTTTCTAAAATTGGTTATTATTCATCTATAAGACCTGGTTACAAAGCCGGAGATCCTAAAGTTTCGGAACTTCATGGTTTAATGTACCTTCCTGCCGGTGAAATAAAATATAAAATTAATTATAATAATATCTGGACAGAGTTTCCTAAAAGACCAAGGAGTGGAAATTATACAGTTACTCAGCTGTATAAAACTCGTCCAAAAATTAAGACCGAAAAGTACAATCATTTACAGTCTTTAAAAACGGTCCTAGATAAGCAGTTTTGGAAATTTTATGACGATCTTCCACACTAATAGTGTTATTAATTTACATTTACGATTATGTTTACCTATATTTATCCAAAGAAATTTGTTTTTTGTTTACAGTTTCACGAAATTACCTGAGACTTTCATTTTTTTCTTAATAATAACCATTTAGTTTG
>CAJUYH010010892.1:0-11692 GCA_910591685.1 Galerucella tenella
TGAATCTGCTCCTGATAGAATATCGTCTACATAGGTTTGGAGCAGTATGGTTTGTTGAGCAAGTGGTAAGTCAGGTCGTCGTAGAGCTATTTCTTTGAGTACTCTGCAGGCAAGGAATGGGGCACTTTTCTGACCAAAAGAGACAGTGGTCAGTTTGATGCATTGAATTTCGTCGCATGGATTGTCCCTCCACAGAACATTTTGGAGAGAACAATATTTGGGGTTCATTGCCACCTGCCCATACATATTTGTGATGTCTGCTGTCAGTGCATATCTAAAAATCCTGAACCGAGTAAGTATATCGAATAACTCGGGTTGTACGGAGGGCCCTCGTAAACTGATATCGTTAAGAGAAATACCCGAAGTAGTGGTTGCAGAAAAGTCGAAAACTATTCTAGTTTTTGTGCTAGAACTTTGTTCCCTCACAACACATAAGTGTGGGACAAAGTATTTATTTTCCATAGAAGCGTTGTGCAGAGAAAGGGGTATAACTCGAGCATGACCCAAGAGTAAGTACTCATCAAGTACTGCTTTGTACTCTTTCTAATGACAGAAATCTGCTCTACGCTTGAGTGAATGATTCCCCTAAGTTTTTTGAGCTGGGGGATGAATTATGGGCAGGTCTACCTGGTATTTTCCATTAGGGAGAATTTGGGTAGTGCCTTCAAATATTTGTTCCGCCAGATCATCCTGTTCGGAATTTGTTAAATGGTAAGAACCATTTTCTTGGTTTACAAATTTTTCTAAAATTTCCTCTAGCTTCTCTTCTTGAGTGAAGCTAGTTGTGTGGAAAGAGTAGCTAGGGTGAGCAAAGCGAGACAGAGCAGATAGACACTGGGGAGGCACGGCTCCCGAAAGTATCCAGCCCAATCGGGTCTGAACTAGAGTAGGGTAACTTTTTCCCAAGGATTCAACACCAGAGAGTAATAGTTCATAGTAAATATCAGCTCCTAATAGAAGCGATATTTCTCCTGGAGAGTCAAATTCTCCGTCTGCTAACTTGGCCCTGATATCATAAGGTATAAGCAATTTGGAAGAATTTATTGGCACTTGAGGAAGATAAGAGGTGATTTTTGGCACCACGGCACAGGAAACAGTAAACTTCTGAGATGAAGAGCGATGAGAGTATATATCTACATCCATCACTTTCCTAATAACACTATGTTCATTAAGAATACCTGCCACTTGCAGATGGGATGGTTTTAAGATTCCTTCCACATTTCCAGCTAAAGAGAAAATTATGAATGAAGTTTGGCTTCCAGGATCCAATAGTGCTCTTGCTACTATTGGCCTTCCGTTTTCGGGATATAAGTGTACTTTAGCGGTAGCTAATGCTTTGTGAGAACCAGCAGTGTTCAGAGCAGACAAGGCTGTAGCCTGCTGGGGTTGAGCGTTCAAATTTTCTTGGGAAATTGAAGATGGGTTTTGCGTCGGATGCTGGTTAGAGGGTATAGAATCTTGGAGACTATGTCTTGAATGAGTATTAGTGAGATGAAGAAGAGTGTGATGCTTGTTATTGCAAGTAGCACATGTACCTTTGGAGGTACAATCTTGAATAGAATGCTGTAAACCTAAGCAGTTATAACATCTTTTGTTGGTTTTGACGAAATTTATTCTATCAGGAACAGGGATATTTCGAAAACCATTGCAACTATAAATGCGATGACCACTGGTTTTGCAATAATCACAGTTTTTGTTGACAGAGACACTAGAGCTTTGTTGGGAGTGAGAAATGGAGACTGGCCTAGAGTACGAAAATGTAGAACGATTGTCGGTGGAACTAGAGTGAAGAGCCACCTGAGGAGTGTAGATTTTAGGAGCGTTACTATTTGAAGTATGGTGAGAGTGTTTGGTAACATTTTTGTTATCTGGATGTAAATCTGGATTTATGTTTTCCAAGATTACACAACGTTTTTGCAAAAAATCGAAAAATTGTTTAGAGGTTGATAATTTATTTACCTCAGCTTGTTCTTCAAAAACGCGACGAGTGTTAAAATCGAGCTTTTGTTCCAGTAGGTGAACTATCAACGAGTCGAATAGTGTTTCCTTATTAGGTTCAACTGAATCCAAAGCATCTTGTATAGCTTTGAAGCTAGCACAAAACTGTCGCATATTTTGAGAATTACACTTTTGTATAGTGGGAAGAGCCAATAATTGCTGATAATGATTTATGACGATTTGTTTCTTGTTTTTATACCGATCTTCAAGAAGGTTCAAAGCTATCGCGTAATTATCATCAGTTACCTGTATTTTTTCCGCTATTTGTAACGCTTCGCCCCGTAGGTACGATTTAAGATAGTAGAATTTCTCAGATCTAGAAGCTAATTCAGAATTATCTCCAATAAATGCATTGAAAAGATCCATGAATAATGGATATTCCACGCAATTACCAGAGAATGTTGGTAAATGTATGTTAGGTAGCTTTATGTTACGATCATGAAAAGTAGAAGGATCGGCTTTAGGAGTCAATACAGTAACGGATTCTATGATACGTTTGAAGTTACTAATCACATTCACAATTCGATTTTCAAATTCTTTCCTATTTTCATCTTCATCTTCATCTCTGTAATCTTTGTGATTTTCTATCTGATCTTGGGTATCAATATAAGTTTCTAGAGTTCGAGTGAGCATGTCAACTCAAGCCTGCAATTCGAATTTATCGCGACACTCCTTGTTGGCCGCGTACCAATTTACTATGCGCTTGAGTTGAGATGTACAATTGCGTCTTTTATTTTTAAGAGATTCCATGTTTGTTTTTTATTTTTACTGGTAAATCAACAAAAAGTAGCCCCGACAGATAAGGTTATCAGAGCAATGTAAAAGTTCGGATGTAAGTTCCCGAACTATAAGAGCAATAGATTACAACTAACAAATTATTGCGTGAGCCCCCGAACTAGGGCGTTAAAAAACAAATTACAAACTATGAATAACCCCGAGATATAAGGTTATCAGATTACAGTGAACGTTCGGGTGTAAGCTCCCGAACTATAAGAGCAATAGAGTTGAATGAGCAAACTATTTGTGTTTCCAGCTTCTAGATCCTAGAAACCACCTTCTGTTGTATTATTAAACTTAAAACTTAAACAGAATCTCTGTGGCCCATTTATTACAAACAATAAAATTAACAGTGTTAATCAATAACAAATTCAATAAATTTAAATCAGTAAATCAAAGAAAATAAATCGATAATCACGCATATTAAAACAGACGACATTTTGACGTTTTAATATTTGCCTTCTTCTAATATCCCAGTATCTAAAACATATTAAAGCAGAAAACAAACAAAATATACTATTTTGGCCACAGCTGGTTTTCTAAAAAGACATCTACTTTTCTTATAATCTAAGCACTGATTAAATTATATTCCTGGTAAATGCAGAATTCAATAGCGGCACTTCACTATAATTTTGATACTATTTTCATTAGAGATTTTTCGTGAAATTAAACAGAGTTGTATTAGAAGATACTACCTTTCGGTTTCAATATGGTGTGCAGTAGAGAAGGGACTTGACTGGTATCACTTGAGGAATGATCATAACTGGCATCACTCGAAGAATTACCATAACTGGCATCACTTGAAGATTGACTAAAACTGGCATCCGGCTCGAATCAGACCATAAAATGGAGAATTGTTTTTCATTCACTTCTCTCCTCCATCTGGGAAATGAGCTGAGTGGACTGTATATTTTTCCTGAAGCTGGTTTGGTTGTTCACTTACTCTCTATACCAGCGGCCTCGGATTCTGGTAGACTTCGCGACCCTCGGAATTTTATGTTAATTTTAGATTTGTTTGAAAGCTTACCTTAAATAAAGCAGAATAAAACAAAAATTTAGCTGGATCATCCAGTAATTACTTCAAAAATCACGATTTTAGTTCAAAAAATTGTACTTTTTCAACACCAATTCATGCTATTTCACGATAAATATTTTCACCTTAAACAGTAAAGGTTATTATCTTGAACTAAATGTCAGTCTGTTTCACACAAAAAACCGGAAGAAAATACTTAAATTTCGCCAATTAATATTTTCGTTTGACACTTAAGCTTATAAAATCACACACTAAAATCTTATGTCAGAGCTTATGTCCAGATATCATGGGTTCACAAATTAGGATCAGGTGATACTTTCTAACCGCGTTGTCAAATAGTCTTAATTTTCTTTCAGCTGAATACGTTGTAATAGATTACATGAATATATCACAATATAAAATTATTTGCATTTATAACCATGAAAATTTATATAATAGTTAGGTTAACAATTTTTTTCTTATTCTCTTACTCCGTATTTAATGATACACTTTAATCTGTGTCAGTTGGTGGGGAAGCGGTATGTGTTGAATTACGATAATTTTTTTCTGCTCTAGTAGAAATCCCATGAAGTCAGACAATTTGAGGTGAAGAGATGTATTCCCTTCCCCTTCTCGAAAAAGTGTGTAATTTGTATTTCACTTCACATGGATGCGCGCCGGGTCGACGTTTCGCAATTCCCATGAAGTCAGTCAATTTGAGGTGAAGAGATGTATTCCCTTTCCCTTCTCGAAAAAGTGTGTAATTTGTATTTCACTTCACATGGATGCGCGCCGCTTCGCTCACGATATGAATCAATCAATCCAGATCTTTGAATTATGAAATTCATTGATAAGCATACTGACTTCCCTTCCCCTTTTTGGAAAACATCATAATATGAAATAAAAATCATTTTATATTCATGTCTATCTATATGCATACATGTTTATTCCCTTCCCCTTCTCGAAATATACCCACTTATCGGGACATTTAACGTTAATTTTTAACTAAAAATCACAAAAATATACATAATTATTTATTTTTACTCTAACGTCATAAAATATACACGTACCAAGTTAGTACCTGTGGAACATACAATATTATGTCCAAAAAAGTACATTTTCGATCATAAAGATAGTAAGTATATCGGTGTTATATGTGAAAAGATACATCTGAAATCTTGGTGTTATTTCCAAGCCGTAACGAGCTACGGAACTGAAAGCTGGCAACATTGCCCATTCTCCGCTCTTTCTTGAATTTGTGACCATCCGATATCAAGACAGAATTGTCAAAAATTGTCAAATATTTAAAAAAAATGGCGGATTTTTGGTACTTTCAATTGCGATTTTCTCTTTCAAAAGTGGATAATCCAAGAATTTTTTTGTATTAAAAAGTTCTATAGCAATAAGGCTTTCTATTGGAAAAAAATCGTTGCAAAATTCCGAGGGTCGCGAACCTTACCGGACCCGGCCTCGATTACAGGCTTAGTAGCGCAGGAAGAGGTTTGTGTTTTTATTGTAGATGGTTCTACGATGAGTTGTAATGGAACATTAATCCATTTTATATTAAAAAATAGTCGGGAACTTGAAATATATTTTATTTGTCAAACTTGACAGACAACCCACTTACTAACTAACTTATCGTTTCTATAGCGACGGCTACGTTATAGTGAGCTTATTAAATAATTATAACTGCTCACTCACTGGAACACTGGTAGATTTTTCTAGTTACTTATTACAAACTTGCTTCGGACATGAGAAAAGGGGGTAGGGTGAATGCATGCAAGCTCGAATACAAAATGGTTTGTATCCGAACATCGGTATTGAATATTTAAAATATTACTCAATACAAACGTACCTTCCGGCAATTTTTGTAAATATGACTATATCAAAAATAAAATAAAACCACGAAATCAGACCTAAAACTAAAACGTTGAATGAACGCTTGTTGTACTTCTCACAAATATCAACCATACCTATTACTCAAAATATAAAAATATTAGGAGTTAAAATTCAGTTCAGCCACACAAAATACTAAAGCAGAATCAAATAAAAAGCAAAAGTTTCAGAGAACACACACTGAAAATAACTGAAACAGCAAAATAAAACCACTCAAATATCGAAGGGCTTATACGGCAGCTGATTTGTTTAACTCGTTGCTAACATGACATTGACATTTCAGAGCGCCATCTATCGAATTCTACTTCTCCCAATACCGAGAGTGAACGACAACTAACATTTTATATATTTTCTATAAATTTGCCATAACCCTTTCTCCACCTAAGCCCATTTTCATAGAAAATATATAGATATTATGAGCTCGTCGTTCAACGTAACATTGTTTTACTGTCACTTGATAACTAGTTCAAAAACGAAATGAACTTAACCTTGTACGAAGTAAAAGTTTGTACTAGGAGGTCATCGAGCCGTTGGTGCTCATTCACTAATATCAAAGAAATTGTTAGATAAATGGTTCCGTTTACTTTCTAAAATGAATATAACGAAAGTACTGCTCAGTAGATAGATTTAAACAGCATTGTTTCCACTACTTATAGTGAGGGACGGGAAAAATATCAAACTGTTATTGAAAAATAGTGATTTCAATTGTACACAATTGTACAATTATTAGGGGATAATTAGTACAATTTCTTGTATCACGTATAAATTATTCGTTATTAGTCAAGTTATATGGATTAATTTAAAAGTGAAAAAATCAAAGTTGTTAGTGAAAACAAGGAATGGCACTATCAAGCACAAACTACGGTAAGTGTCTTAAGCCAAATTTGATTTGATTTTTCTCAGCAAAAGAAAGGTGAAAATAAATGGGTACATTTTATAAAATGATCAAGTCTTTCCAAGAAATAATTGATATCAACAATAGGATGCTCAACTCAAAATATATTCTTGTTTATGCAAATTATATTTCGTGTTTCTTAAATTGCTTTTTGAAAACAAAATATATCTATTCAAGAAATTTAAACAAGTATAAAGCTATATGAGGTGAAAAAGAAAATATAAATAAATTAAAATCATTAATTTGAATATTTTACCAGAATGAACTTGTCACCAAACGCTGGTGACCATAATGTAATAAGCTCCATAAGAACTAGTACCCACCAACTAGTCAGGTCACCGGTGACGAATACCCAAGTCAATCCAAAAATAAATTTTATTTAATCAATAATTTTATTCACCTGAAGTATTCTTAATTGAAAAACTTCTCTAACTCATTTTATTGACTCCATAAAATGAACAAAAAGATATTTCTATGCGCGATCGATCTTTTTTGTTAATTTACAGCATCGGTTGTCAGGACGGTAGGTTGTGTTTACCGGCTTCTGAGTCCAACACGTCGGTAAGTAATTTACTCACCGTTCAGACGTGGGTAAGTAAATTACTTACCGATAGCTTAGCCCTAAATATATTTAAGTGGTCTCAAATAATATATCACTTTTATTCATCACACAAAAGGAACCAAAAAAATAAGATTCACATTTTTTAATGAAAAGAACCGAACAGAACAATATAAATATTAGTAAATTAATCGAAAATTCAAGTTCAAAGTATAGACTTTAGAATATAGTCTTAAGTTTCACAGTAAATGCATTTGTTTGTTGGTAAATAATATCTTGGAAACAATTAGCAGCTGCCCAACGATTATTGAATTATATCATTGGCAAGTCGGCAACCGCCCACTTTATACCTCGCTTTTTACCAAAATGCAGATATATTTTAAACTGATACAGTGGTATGAATGTCACTTCTCACTTTTCGTTCATTTCGAAGTTTAAGTTTTTTTTTTAAATGTATTCCAATACGATCGCGCAAAAAATGGTATAAGCATCTCGAACGTTAAGGGTTTTACCGGTCTCCAGCTGGATTGGAGGCGGTAAACAAACCTTACCGTACTTAATACTTAATAAACTATAGTGAGCCATTTTATACCGGCTCTATTCATTCTGTTGGTACCTCACTGACTTTATATAACTTTACCGGTATAAAAGAATCATTTCACACAATTTGCTTTCTCTCGATAGAGATCAATGGATATATAGAACTGTGTCTGGCGCTCATCATGAAATTAGTTTCCGTCCTGCTTTTGATCCCAAATGTACGTGGACAACTCCAAATTTTTTTGGAGGAACTTGAATATCTCCTGACATCTGACCAAAATAACAGTGACGTAAGCACGTATTAGTGAATATTCCACCTTTATACCAATCGGTTCCTGAATATATTTCAAATGGTAACTGTCTTGTTCAAATAAGTTCAACCTTTGTATGTTACAGATTCGAAATTGCTTCCTCCCTTGTTTGAAATGGATGATTACCTACATTGTTTGCAAGATGATAATAATCTATATTGTAATGTAGAGGGAAAACTACAGACATCGGATAAGTCTACAAATGACTTTTTTCAGGTAAAATAGTAATTTACTTAACAAGGCCGGAAAATAGAGTTTTTTTGGACGAATAGACAAAATTCTAGGACGAGCTGTCAGCGAGTCCTGAATGTCTGTGAGTCCAAAGAAAGAAACATTTTCGGGCGGGTTGCGTACAATATGTTTTCGGCAACAAATCATTGAGACGTCACATTCCTTTATTATAGATTTAAATTCTTATAGAGTAGAGGATTTGGCAGTTTCAGATTTTTGCGCCAAATAAACCATAATTACATCCCCTGTGATAGTACTGCATTGCTTCATATCCATCCAATTCGTTAACAAATCATAAACGTTTTCGTACCTGGATTTTGATTATTTTTCGGGCAATAATAGTGCTGTAGCAGCTGCTATATTGGAAGTTTTCCAGGGCACATTTTGAAAGTCAATAGAGAGTTATTGGAACTTTTATATGGTCAAGCAGTAATGGTGCTGCCCTTATAGTGACATATACGCATGCGCATTTGATGTTTTAAATAATGGAAACATTATTAAGGTTAGTGTTTGTCCCTATTTGTGCGCGATTACTGCAGTGCACTATCTCGACTTTATTTCATGTCTCATATTCATATGTCACAATTTGTAGGTGATCTGTGTCAGTTGTGACACAACTGGACACAACCTAACTTTTAATAATAAATTTTAATAGATTTAATGAATATAAAATAATGATAATAATAAATATTTTCCAATGAAGATAAAAACGCATATGTAGGTACTTGAAGAAATTAAGGTTACATTTTTGAAAACAATGTACCTACCTTGATATATCTAATGTCATTATAGAGTTTCATGTTTCAATAACTCCAAATTTTAAGTCTGTTTCAAGGTCGAGCACTATTTATTCAAGGTCATCACAATTACTGTAAGGCAGTAAATTCGTGTTTCCAATAACTATCGCTGCTTTCCATATCTTATTGCGCTCAAAAAACATGAAAACTTCTGACAACTAATTTCACATGAACTGTCAGCCGTTATTCCGTAGCTACGGTAACGACGTGATTTTTTCCGGCCTAGGCCGGGAGGTACGTACCACACGGCCTGTGTGGCTTCATCGCTACTTCCTATTTCCAAAGTTAGCAGTGCAATTGAGTTGAGAAAATGTGAATCCCATTCACTAAACTCTCATTTACTCATTTATTACCACAGCTTGCTTATCTTCAATCGAATCTTTCCATAGACAAAAAGTGTCCAAAAGTATTCTCCTAGTGGGAAAAAAATTGTACTCATATGAACTACGGTAGAGAATATACCGCTTAGCATCTCGTGATAATAATAAAGCTCGGCAAAGGAAACATCCTTAGTCCACAATATACTATTATGAATGGATAATAGATAATAGATAATACTAAATAAAAATATATTATAAGTAACAATTAAACAAGAGTGAAATATTGTTCTCTCACAAATTCCTAATATATATCTCAAGTAACAGTTTATCTAGAGTGAGTGTGGAATGAACATTTTGCACCTGCTGAATTTCGTGTACCGACACCTGAGAAACGATTAATGAATTTAATATGTATGTTTTGGAGGTATCTTATTGTACCTAGAAAATTGCTCCAGACACATGCTGAGTGGAAAACAATTATAAGAATTTGTGTTCTTCCTCCTGAAATAAAGCAAATCCGAGAGCAAATCAAATTTTAATTGGGAAAAGACGAATATAAGTTTTTTGATAAATGGTAGGAATTACTGATTCTAAAACTTCTTTTGTAAGTGTTCCACAAACTTTTGAAAACTGATTTAATCTTGTTTTTCCCGGGAGTGATTGAGTGATCTATGCTGTTTTAGGATTCCCATAACAACAAATGGACTTTTGATAGAAGTATTATACATAGAGCACTTTGTATACCTGAAGAAATAGGTAACAATACAGCGAGCTTATATTCACATTCGACCAACTTAATAAACATTACTGTGAATAAATTTAATCTGAGTGTAGAAATTGACGATGCAACTTGCGTTGCAGTGAAACCGAGAGCTACCATGTACGATCAAGTAGTTCTGTAAGTAGTTGATTTTAATTTGTTTAACTCCATGGAATTTATTCATAAGTGTTGTGAAACATGAATTTATAATATGACAAGTGACATCTCTAATTTGAGTAGATTGTTACAATACTCATAAAGAGCTATAGTCGGGGGAATGGGGCAAGTCCTTTTTTCTGGTTCTAAACTAATATCAACAATCACATTATAATTGGGATCTTATCCACACTTATGAAGCATATGAAATACCACTTCATTCACTAGTGGCATAATGAAAAATGCAATCTTAAATCAATTACATTTAAGGGCTCAAATACACCAAATATTCTGGTTGCACCTGCGTGTTGCATGAACGTTGTAGAGATGGATGAACCGTTGATATCATTTATTCGTCAAAAAAGTGGTATTTGGGATGCTATCGTATTCATCAACTTCTTTTCGTGAACAATACAAGTCCTGAAGTTTGATTTCTTCGTTATAAGAGGCGCAGTTTTACCAATATCGTGAAAAAAGTTTCATGCCAAATAATCTATCCTAAAATAATTAGAAAACTTTTCAGGATATCAATAAATATCCTATGGCACTCGCTACCTTCCTCCATATTCATGAAATACTCATTGACCAATTCTTTCCTAACATATTCTGAATCTATTATCAAAAGTCTGCTTTTTAGATCAAAACGGTGCGATTAGTGTAATCTCACCAAGCTGGCGGGAGTAAGTTATGCCCCCGTGCGACCAATGTATTTGACCCCTCAATTATTTCTCATTAATATCAACTCCATCATTCATATCAATCAGTATTTTCTTTTTTTGTAAAAACAACCAGTGTATTCTGTGTGAATAGTTTAAATTCTTAAAAAACTGCAAAGCGCTTTTGGTTGTTACGCCATTATCAGTGCAATACTTGTCAAGTATGTATGTTATAGGCAATCTGTATAATCCGGCATTGTATAGAATACCTAGGCATTATATACATTGCCAAAAACGTTCAGGTAATGTGTATAATACGATTCATTTCATACATTGCCTAGGTATTGTATAAAATGCCAGAAGCACATCAGGCAATGTGTATAACGAACGACCACGGGAAGGAGACGCATGCGCGGGGTGCGGGACTACCCCGTAAACAAGTTGCAGCTCGTTCGGTGTGTTAGTACGCAACACCCCTTTGTTCTATGCAGACGTATTTTATTAGTTTACGCATTGGTTCTAAACTAAATTATTAAGTGCAATCATTGATTGTGTTCGTGTGTGTCATTATTTAATGGAAAATGGCTACAGATCAACGGTACTTACAAATGAAAGAAATGTTTTACTTAGGACTGCGTACTGAAAGAGAATCGACTTTTGATAATATGTCATTGCTTTGATATCGTAGCGCATAGATTTTGTGTCGATTACTGCACTTGTGAAGATACTTTGTGACGCTTTTCTTTCTCTCCCAAGCTCGGTTTTTTACCGACTGAGCACGTCA
>CAJUYH010010893.1:0-11691 GCA_910591685.1 Galerucella tenella
TCCGAATCACTAAAACTCATAATTGGACTGCGATTTTACTCCACTATGTGTCTCAGACGACGGAATAAACGCTTCCCGTGGTGCGTTTGTGAATTATTTTCAATTTTTGTCTCAAGTTTGACTATAAAAGTTAAAGAAATTGTAAATTCACCATGGTGGGAAGATATTTATAAGCCTCGCACCTTATTCCGCTCGGTCAATAATACACCTTGGTTTATAATATACTATTATAGTAGAGAATAGCAACAAATCCACTGTTACGTTAAATTTTAATAAATCGCACCCACACTAGCTGTACTTTTAATAAATAAATGTTTCTTTGTGTTGAGCTATACATTTTCCGCAGAATATTCCTCGGACATTGACAAACGCCGCATAATTTTATGACAAATTTCTCAAGCTCGTTCCTTGTTACCATCCCTCAGACTTCGGAACGAGGTTTCTATTGTTATAAAATCATCTCGTTTATTATCAATGTCCTGGGGATATTACTACTAATAATTTTCCATGGGTTCTAGACTTTTATCTCGAATGCCATGATTACATAATTTGTTTAGTAGCTTTTCATGTTCAACAGTATCGAAAGTCTTGGATAAATCTAAAAAGACTGCTTATTATTTTAATTAATCCTCCATTGCACCCACTATTGTTTTAAAGAGGTCAATTTATTGCATTTTCAATATTAAAATTTGGGGTTGGGTTGGCTTGGAGTTAGTATGTCACAGCACCGCCCATTTGTTCGAAAAATGTTCAGTATTAAATTGATAAGTTGATTTCAAAACGCCAGGAGATCTCTTTTACACATTTTGACACATGATATTTATTGTCTGGACACTGAAACAACAGCTTTATAAATTGATGGAAATATATTTGAATGGATTTCATCTCTTAGTGGTCTTCCCCATAGGAGAATTCAAAAAGTTATCGGGTAATTCAGTTTTTGGAACTTTAGTTCTTTACGCCAGGTTATGTTTGAGCGACCAGGGGTCGCAACGCAAAAGATCTGACCGTTACGCGTTACGTTACGCTACGTTATGTTCCGTTGCTTCGTTATGTGCCTTGCTTGCGTGCTTGTGCCTCCTTAGTCTCTCTCTCGTTTACGAAGCAGCGATTCATATGCTCCGGCTGGGATTCGAACCCGGTCCGCCCGCGTGGAATGCGAGCATTCTACCACTGAACCACCGATGCTATATTAAAATTCTATGCAAAGCTGGTATTCGCAGTGCTGGTGATTTACTTGAATTTGTTCGGATAAATTTTCACTATTATTTCCATAATTTTTTTTGCGCGATTAAGGGGTCTAGCACATTTACTTTTCGAAATACAGGGTGTTGAAATTTTGAAAGCTTAAATGTTTTAATTCGATAACTTTAAAATGGATGGATAAATTGATTTGACATTTGGCAGGTCGGTTGTTTTTAAATGTAAAAGGGCATATTTTGATAGAAATAGTAGTTTGTGCAACTAGTGTGGATATGATGGCCATATCGCACGAGGACGAAGTTTGAGCACGACGCCGTAGGCGGAGTGCTTAATCGTTCAAGTGCGATATGGACAATCCACACGAGTCGAACAGCATATTTTTTCTACGACCAACTTAAGAAAAAATCTAAAAAATAAAAATTTCTATAAACTGTAATATAACTTTAAATTAAAAATTTAACAATTCAATTTTATGTTTCCACCAATTTTTGTGTGGTAGACGTACAGTTCTTGAATGTCTAATTTCTATAATGCTACGGTTTTCCTTTTTAAATATACGATGCTGTTATAAGTAGATGTTGCCAGTCGGACTCCCTCATGAAGGGTACCGTACCATTATCTATAATAATCAATATTCTGCTAAATATTTCAAACGTCTATCTGTTGTCGTTATTAATATCAAGCAAAAATAATTATTTAAAAATAAAATTAACAATAAAAAAAACTTCTTCGCGGGGAATCGAACCCAGGTCTACCGCGTGAGAGTCTGGCTTACTTACTACTCCACCTCCGAGGAATATGCAAATTGTTTATCTATAACGTCAGATGTACCTATTACATAATTTTTGCTTAAAAGGAACTAAAGTTCCTTCCGTGTGTCCCGCGACACGTTCCACCTGTTTGTATTTTAACAGTCGTTTTCTCGCCAATATTTGTGGAGAATTTATTTGTTAAACTCTGTTGCTTTCTCTGAAGGTTAATTTCACCGAAAAAAGAACTGTGTACAGACGTGCTCCGTTGTAACTTATCCAAGCGTGTAATATCCAAGAAGGTTATTCAAAGAGCACCTCACAAGCGTATCCTTGGACGCCGAATTCCGACTCGACAAACATTCTTCGCTTCTCAGCGGAGAATGTGGGAAATATCCAACAACTCCATTACAAGATCGTCAGAAATGAGATAAGACGTTGATAAACAGTATTGGATTAACGAGAATCTAAGCGTAGGTTAGTACATTAAGCAGTGTGAGTTATTATAACTCGTTGATGATCGAATTGACGATGGTGATTAATCAAATCGTTGCTTCTAGCTAATACATTACGTTTATTCAGTATGAAATCAAATGTGAAGCTTCAAGGCTGCGCAAATCAAAGTTGGGACATTAATTAAATATTAATCCGGGTTCAAAGAACATACTTTTTTTGAGTAAGAAATGATGGAACCTAAATCTCAAGCACAAAATTATTGGTATATTTATATTGAATAAATTAGATACAAATTTCGACTTCATTATATTTTTATTGAATACAGGGTGATTCATAAGTAATGGGCCAAATTGTAAATCTACGTTCAGAAGGCCAAAATAATAATATTTTCATTAACAATAATGGGTCTTAGTTTGCTCCTTACTGAGGTACAGGATGTTAAAGCGAAAAAAATAAAATAGATCAGCTACTTTTCTACATAATGACTTGAAAATTGGGTATGAGCTAGTTTTTGTAAGGGTAAACAAGAATGTGTGAGAGGATTTGAGTTAACTCGTAGATGTCGCCACATGCGCCATATGAATTAGATGAAATCAGCTACAAATTTGTTATCGCTTATTTTATTATTTTACAACTTATTTGGATAGCCCCATCATTTCTGTAGAAAAAAGCTATACCTCTTTGATCTTCAAAATATTAACGATTTTAGAGATATTCGAATTTTACTAATTCACTACACTACATTTCACGGTGGTCGACGTAGCTCGGTAAGCTCTATCGTTATAAAAAACATGTCTGATTAAATGAAGAGTGACAGAAGTAGTTATTCTTCCATACAGCTTTGAACTTCCCAGCATTGTTGTTGAATTCCTAACATTTATTTTTCTTCATGATGGTCATTGAAATATGTAAAAAAACGTTCCATTCATTGTATACTTTTTTTATTCAATAAAATATATAAACTTGATGATTATTGCTTCATTTTTCTCACTTCAGGCATTATATGGTCCATTTTTTGAAATTTCATTTAATTTTACTTGACTATTTGATTGTTATTATTGTAATATCAATCTAATGTTAACTAACTTTAGATGGAATATTAAAAAAGGACCATAAATATCATTTTGCAATAAAAGTAAAATCACAGTTATTTTGAATATGCTGCCAAAAACTGTAAAATTACAGGAATCTTCTTTTTCGGCTCTTAGCGAAGTTCACAACCATCTTATTTGTGTTAGAGGTACTGACGAGACTCTCAAGGTGACGCCACCCGTACAAATAGAGGGAGCCACGGGTTAGTTTCCCATCTATAAGTATTTTTTTATCTATGCCTCCCATCCCAGTAATAGCGTATGGAACAGTTTAATTGGTGCCGAACTCACTGAGGTGGAGTGCTCCAGCATAGGAGTATTTCGATAAAGCCGAGAACCCAGATAAATGACTGCATGATCAACTGTACAGCGGTGACGTCAGCACAAACCTGCGCCTTAGCCCGTTCAGCTAACGAACGCATTTAGGATGATGGAGTATACTAACAATCAAAGGAGAGTTACAAACCCACAAACATAAGTTAAAAATGGTGCACCACCTTTCTGATGACGACCCCGACAGAAGACTCGAATTCTGTGAATGTATGACAAATAAAATTAGTCAATATCCACATTACACAAAAACAATTGAGCCGTTAATTCTTGAAATTCTGGAAGATAATCCAGATGAATTCGGCCATCTGGAAATAACATCCCAACAAGATGGTGCTTCTGTACATTATTATGGTGCAGTAAGACGTTACCGAGATGAAGAATATCGAGGTAGATGGATCGGCCGGCGAGGTCCTATAGAACGGCCACCTCGGTCACTAGATCTGACACCATCAGATGGGGGTACTTGAAATCCAAGGTTTATACTACGGCACCGGATAGCATTGGCGTTTTGAAAGAAAGAATTATTGAAGAATGCAATACAATTTCAGCTGACACATTCGAACGAGTACGACAAGAGTTTACTAATAGGATGTATTACTGTCAGGAAGTAGACGGAGCACATTTCGAACACTTGCTACAAGAATCCATTGTTGATATTTGATTAATTAAATTTAAAAAAATAATTTCAATAATTTTGGTATTCATTTAATTTATCCGTCAAAATTAGTTTAAACCCAAACAAAATTAATATGGCTATGTAGCCAATGTCAATGCCTTTCAAACGAGATATGACTTGCCATAAGGTCCTATTTAAAATTATTGGCCAGAGTGGCACTGTGACGTCATCTATTACTATTACGTGACCTGTTACCAATCGTAGAGAAGTTTACAACACTTCATTTTCACCCTCAAAATTTTATTAACCCGGGAGTGGTCGCTACGCCAACTTTCACGCTATTGGTCGCACGTGAGAGTTTCTCTCACAGCTCTCTCACAGCTCTCTCATCAGCTCTATCATCAGGTCTATCATCTTCCAAATCTTCTAGAATTACTGGTTCAGATGGACCAGCCCATTCCCATTGCTCTAGGAATAGAAATAAACATGATAAGTAACGAAAATAAAAAGAAAGTATCTAAAATATAAAACCACACAATTTATTTACCTATTTGTGAATGTGTTTCTTCATATCGTTTTCTTCCCAAATCGGCCAACTTTTTCCCCCGTTGAAACATTATGGTAGGTATGAAAATAATTAGTAATAAGTAAAATTACCAAAAATTAAGAATAACACTTAAAAAAAATAAAAATAAAACTTTTACACGAGTGGTCGCGCGATGAGAGAATCTCTCACAGAAACGGGATGATGTTGTTTACAACGAAGTTGAACAGGAACTGGAAGGAAAGGGTAAACTGACCTACCCCTATTAGTCAGAAGGGGTTCTAAAAATAAACTACGGAGGGTCTCAGGTACCAAACTTGATGAAAAGATTTACAGTTTTACGAAATGAAACTTTTGTGAGAGAAAATCTCATATAGCGACCACTCCCGGGTGTAAGTGTAGCCGTTCAAAAGATACGAGAGGGGACTTTTGAATAGCACTGTATAGATTAAAAAATCACGTCAATGCTCAAGCTTTTGTTACTAATAAATAGACAACAAGTATTTACGTAGTAAGGTATCAAACAAACAATGTAATATCATATATTTAAGTTGATGGACGATTGCGCCGATTGTGTAAGCTGGAAAAAAATAACTGGAATGAAAACTACCCTTAATAGTGCAAATGGAATAAAGCCGTGCCGATCTAAATACATTTGTAAATTATGCGTTGTTTGTAATCCATTTTTCCGGATCGCTATATTCAGATCCCTTGCAAAATAGGAGAGGGGCATGTAAAGTTTAAATGAATTATACACTAGGCACTCTAATTGAAAGTAATCGCTATACGGCAAATAAATATATTCAAACTAGTACGAGCTAATGTATATCAAGATTCCGTTATTTACATCAGTAAAAGTTCTATAAAAACGTGTAAATGTTCAAGTGATACAAAGCGCTCGCAGTTAGCATTCGCTTTGATTACGTTTAAGCCACAATGTTCACGAGTCCAGAATATCAAAACGTACGAAACTTCCGAAGTGCGCATACGCACGCGTCGGTAGCATTAATTAGAACTTGTTCTATTTTTGAGCGAGAAGTCGCTGCGACCTGGTAACACGATGCGACCTTGTTTTTTAACGTCAATTTTTTTTTTGGTAATTATTTGGTTTTGGCATACAAATTTCAGTTATTAGTTATCAAGACCATCAAAGGGTAGGCGTAAGTATGATTTCTAAAAATACCTTGTGATAATATCTGGATATGGATACTGTGTATTTAAATTCACAAGAGATTATCTGTTCATAAAACTGTCATTACTCTGACACGCCTCAAATTCTTGATCGACTAATCTTAGTGCTCCTCGGTGGTCTCTTTTTGAAATCCAGAGTCTTGCACACTATATAATGGGCAAGAGTTCTTTTACAAGTGTGTTTACTTCTCGTAGTTTAGTAGAGCAACACAAGACATAATACTGATTACTGTTACTATAACATTGCCCTAAATGTCTTACTGGTTCATTTTGTTAACTCCACTACTTAATACTAGAAAAACTACTCCTATTTGCTTTATCTTTAACCAGGTTATGAAACAAAAACTGCCAATTTTCTTACGAAGTTGGCAGATGGTTGCCAGCACGTAACGTTTCCTCTGTGCCTGGATGCCACATAAGAAACGTGTAAATTGTTACTTATTTGATATTGCTTCTTACGGAAGGTTGTCAAACATCAGGTTTGTTCACTGTTCCTCATTCAATTTATAATAAATCAGTGGATTAAGCAGACATAAAGTAAAAAGAAACCCCAAATCTGCTTTCACACAATACTTATGAAAAATTGTCTTTTCATTTTTTTATCAATCTTTCTTGTTTAAGGCTACACAAAATGGAAATTTCAAAGAGATAGAGGTTAGTTCGCAATTTAACCCTTTCTATAAATAAGCAACCCTTTTTCGTCAACGCTTTATGTTATTTCAGAGTCACGGGAGGAAGATATTTTTTAATTAAATTCGAATTTAAATTCAGTTATTTTAAAATAATGTCATCGAGGTATAAAAATACAGAATACATTTCCTCAAATAATAGTATATTATTAAACGAGAAATTTATGATAGCCATTATTCACGCTGGGTGACGTTTGCGTCCCGAGCCGCAGGCGAGGGGCGCAAGTCACCCGAGTGAATATTGACCATAAATTGCGAGTAGAATACTATACTTTGTCCACGACCCTTGATTTCTTTATTAAATAAAAGTCAACTAACCTCCAGCTCATGAAGTTATAATATGTAAACATATCTTTCGATTTTTCTGGCAGCAGTCCTATAGTCGGCCCTTTTTTTTATTTCAGTTGGTGTACAAGAACGTTCATTTCCACTATACGAATTCAATGAATTCATCGTTACAGTAATATAGCAAGTTCGTAACAATTTGGTATTACTAACGTCAAAATTAAATAATTTGACATATATAGAGATGGGCGATACCGTGTAAAGTATCAATACAACGTACCGTTATAAATATATTGTTTTGAAATACTTAATACTAGAAAATGTCGTTATGAAAAGTATCAATACTCAAGATTTCGACATTTTATCGATACGATATATTTCAAAAACAAATTTCCTGAACAAAATACACAGATTTAAAAGTTTATTTCATATTGTACCCCCATCTCTAGTCGTGAATTATGAACCATAATACACTCCAGTGTATTATGAACCATAATTCACTCTAGTAGATATATGGGTACCATATACCTTTTGTTAGGAGGTAAAATATCGACTTATTATTAGGTGGTCGTGGACAAAATATCTATAAATTTCATACCTGTGTCATTTATCATTCCGGACAAAAAATTAAAATATTCACTGACAGCCAGGATCTGCTTAAAGCTATCAGCAATCCAACAACTAGGTCTAAACTGGTAAAAAACTGTAAATAATCACTCAACATGCTGGCAAGTGTCTCTAATATGGGTGCCGGCACATGAGGAGATTGCTGGGAATGAAAAGATAGACCAGCTAGCTAAAGGAGGTTCTAAAGGAGACTTCACAGGTCCGGAACCGTTTTGTGGAATCACAAAGGATTACATAAGAGGGGAAGTCAGGAACTGGCTAGTTAAGGAACACCAACTCAAATTGAGGCTGACACAAGGACACCTCCATACTAAGAGTTTACTGAATAAGGTAGACAAGGATATCTTGTCCAGGCTGTTGAAAAACTGGGTAAGAGAAATTTGAAGACAGTTACCGACCTGGTGACTGGACACTGCACCCTGAGGAAGCATTTGCACAGTATGGGCAAAGTTAGTGAGCCTATACGTACAGAAAATGACGTGAATTCTACGATGAAACACCTAGATACTCACATACTCTGCTTCTGTGAGAACTTTCAAACGGAAGCACTTTGGAGTGGAAATAACACAACCATCACAACTACTGAAGATCCCTCCAGTTAAACTGGTTGGCTATTTAGAAGACACGAGGCTTCTGAAATGGAAGTACACGGAAAAAAAATATATGTTATATCAACTCAATTTATTTAGTCACTTTTATTTGATTATCTCGATTAAATTTCATTCATATCAAATACTGAATGTATTCGTCCGAGGAAATATCAAAATTGCTGAAACAAAATGGAATTGACGACGTAATCCTAGAAATTTCTTGAATCAAAAATGGACTTATCAAGTGAAGTATTTCCTAATTTACATCAAAGTATTATAATATTATCTCAAAAAAATGATTCATTCAAATCAAACAAATGAACACGCCTGATTCAAACATACACTTGTCAAATGAAATATATTTTAACTTACTTTGAGCGAATAATATTATTAACTCAAATATAATATTTGGTTGACTCAAACCAGTCAATTCGTTCGGTTCAAAATTAATTTTTTTAAATGAAACATAATAATATTAATTCAACCTTAATATTTGCAAGCACGTACACTATATTGTTTAAAACAAAAATGAATTGGTTTGGAACTTAAAATCGCTGAAGTAACCATTTTCAACAGTCAATTTGAACTATATATTCTTTTTTGTTTTAAAAGATGCAATAGTTTAATCGGAATAATTTCTTATTTGTATCGACTGATTATCTGTTTCATTCAAAATGTTGTTGCTTATTAGATTGTCCTGTTTCTATCTATCACAACGTTTTCACTTCATTCTTTATTTTATATTGTTCTAAGATAGGAGTTTGATCGTTAGGTGAGTGATAACCTGTTGTCTGTAAATTGTTCTGGATCAGCGGATTATCCAGGTAAATATAATTACGTATTCTATTTACAAATATTATATTATCTCGTTTCTTCCGAAAAGTTGTACATTTTTGGTTTAAGATGATAGGTAGTTTGTCTTGTATCAGTTGTATCTTAAATATATCGCATACTTCACATTCTAGAAAAACATGAATTTAAAGCGAGATTAAAGTCGTTCGTGAAACCCGGCTTTAAATAGTAAGTAATGTCTTTTTTACAAAGTTACGGTACTTTGCTATGATCCTAGCTAACCTAACCTACCTAATTAAAAATGTAAGGTAATGTAAGGTAATGCAAGGTAATGTAAGGTGTCATTACCTTCACCTTAAATTTTTTATATTCATCATCAATTTGCAAATTGTTAATTATAAGCGTTATAAGTACTACCTAAATTCAGTTTTTGAGAAAGGGACATGTAGGTATATTTATATTGGAAAATTCAAGAATTTCTTTTATGCTTGCTAAGAACATTCATTGAACTCTATTTATTTTTATTATCACTTCTTTGTAGATCAACATATATTATGATTTGATTTTCCCCTGATGCCCTTATAGTGAATTTGCAAGTGGATTGGTTCCAATTTATGGAAAAGTTATTGCGGTTGAAAAGAAATGCGCAGTTAGTGGAAGTTTGAATTTATGTTTTGCATTAATATTTTATTTCGTTATTGTTTTTTTTTAAATAAAATGCTATGAAGTATATTTGACTTTTCTTTTTTAAAGCACTCAGTATGTTATGCAATGTCAACTTAATTTTTATATTAAAATTAGCAATCAGTTGAAACTGATTGCATTTCAAGTTCAATTAACATATTATACTTTTCAACTAAAATATTTAATTTATCGGATAAATTCTCAAAATTAACGCAAGCAATTAATTTTCTTGATTTGCTTATGAATTTCGATAATTTAGTAACATAATTATTCACCTGAATCCAAAATTTGTTTCGAACCAAGCAAAAAAAATTGATATGATGATAACGTTTGTTCATTAGATCATTTATTATAATTTGTTCAACAAAAAAAAATTAACTAAATCATTATTTTACTCAATTTATTTGATCATTTTTCAGATTCAATTCAACAAAATATTGACTATGTTAAAGCAATAATTTTATCAAAATAATTTATGAAAATGGTCCGGTTGACTAAATCTTTGTTTCAGTCAACAAACAGTTAGTTGCATCAATACGTTAACATGCCTTGAAACCAAGAAATTATTTTAATTACTTCAAAATAATATTTTGTCGTGCATATATGACACTTTAATTTAATTGATTCAAATAAATTTTATTTCATACAACGGTTATGTTACAAAAATTCAGTTCAAATGCCTGGGCTGTTGAGCACAACCCAAACGTATGAATGAATGAGCAAGTGATTAAATTTTCACAAGGTATAAATTTATTTATAATAATGTCTGTCATGGGCGTTGTATGAAGTTTTCAAAGAGAATTCATTTATAAGAAAATATGTTGATAAGGGATAAATTTTTTCCTTAAAAGCTCTATATCATGTGCGTACGATGAGCTTTTTTAAGTGATAGTATATTTGTAAAAATTTCATGGTAGTATGATAATATGTTTGGCAGGAAACTTTTTTGAGATGTTAACGGTAAATAAAATATTTCAATCAAAAATTTGATGTATTTAACACACAGTGGCATTAAAAAGCAACGTAGAATCCGAAAAGTTAATAATATACATATATTCTGCCTAAAACAACAAAGCTACAGCTCACTTCCAATATGTCGAAAATAATTTCTAGTAATTCGCCATTAGTTGTGATTCATATATACGTACAAAAAAATATGGGTAGTATAAGTATTACTTCTCCAGACCCGCATATATCACTTACGATCCAAAGTTCTGAAATATTCACTGAATATTTCAACTGAAGTATACTGTCAATAGAATGTGAGTATTTAGTGTATTAAGCGAATGAATTAACTTCCAAATGAAATTATCTGATAAGTGAAGTTAGATTAAATTGTTTGAAGGGCCTTGATTCAATAAAGCGCCTTAGTTGATTAAATAGGTGCACGTTCGATCTAACTATAAACGAAAACTAATTTTTAAAATTTATATTGGACCAAAAATAAAACTACCGTTTGCCCTAAATGTCTATATTTTCAAATAACATGACTGTATTAATGTCATGAAAAAAAAGGGTCAAGTTTCTATGGAAAGCAACAAAATATGAACTGGTTATAGTCCAGTGTTGCCGATGCAAAAATGAAAATTACCCGAACTTACTATTCAAATTATCAGAATTTGTCAAAATTACCAAAAGGACACATTGGTTATTGGTTATAAAGTCTTCGACCCCAGTTAATATGGAAAATCCCCAAAAACAATAGCCATTTTATATATCCCTTCTACAAAATATTCGAAAAACTATTGGATCTAAATTAGTGAAATTGTCTAAAAATCGGATAATCATCCTCGTATTGACAACACTGATACAGAATGAATAAAATGATGTATGTTGATGAA
>CAJUYH010010894.1:0-11690 GCA_910591685.1 Galerucella tenella
TTAATTAGGGTTTATTACTCCTCGTACTTTTTGTACATACTTTAACTCTACAATGAATAGTTTCAGATATACAGCGATTTACCTCTCTTAATTAGATACCCGGTATATGACACAATGCTAAAAGTAATTTTTAATTAAAATTTTTCTCATTCCACATACAGCGATTTTTTATAGATTCGAAATAAAATTTGCAATGTTATGTTTTATGGGATAATAAATGTTTATTATTATCATCATCAATGTCCTCGTTTTCAATTTAAAGATATCTTCTCGACTCCGTGCATTATTTTCTCAACCACGGATAATTTAGATCGGTATAGGTTGTTTTAAATATGGTATCACTCGATATGTTTTTAAGGCATTTAACGCAATAATATCTGTATTTAGTAGCGAATTGAGTAATCCATACGCGAATTAACTGTGTCACGAATATCAATTCATACTCTCGTAAACAAGTTAAATTTACAAAAAAATTGCGTCAAAGTTTTCATCTCCGGAATTGTTACGAAAATTATTTACGAACTTCATGTTTGTCTGTCTGGGAATAAAATTCGATTAACCGTCTACAATTCAATGAAAACATAATCAAAGTTTGCAAAAATTTTATGGAAAGCAATGTAGAGTTAGATTTTTTCATTTGCAGAGAAGCAGCAACGATCAGAAGTTTTTCCCATAACCAAATGAAATTGAATAGTTCGTTCTGCGTTAAAAATAATAATCTTCAGCTTCAGATATACCAACGCTGGAAAGTTTATGGATAAAACATGCCTGAAAATTGTACAAAAACATCTCATATCACTGGTCCCCAAAAGTACTAGTGAAATTTGAGGGGTGAGTGCAAACGAACAGAGAATAAGCGCCAGACTCGTTGTCTGATTGCAGGGGGTCTATTCACTAACAGTGAGAGCTCCTACGAGAGTACACATTTATAAAGTGCGCATGCGGGCTATATCATAATTTGCAATTTCGAGAGAGCTCGCATGCGCACTTTATTAAGTGTGTACTCTCGTAGGAGCTCTCACTGTTAGTGAATAGACCTGGTCGGCAGAAACTCTCGTGAGCAGTGCGTCTGTTAAATGCACAGGGGGTCTATTCACTAACAGTGAGAGCTCCTAGGATTCTAAATTACTATGCATAAAGCACATATGTGGATGGAGGTTTCTTCTTCCATGCCTCATAATCTACATTCTCCACTATTTTGAGCTTCTTCAGGTGCCCCTTCAGGCGACAATTTCCCGTTACCATCCCTGCTCAAACCCTTATTGCACGAAGTGAGGGTTTATACAGTTAACTCCTTATTGCAGTGTTACTTGGACTTGTGCATTCATTAGATGTCAACAGGTTGTAGGCACCCAGCAGAATCTTTGATTGTCTAAGCCCTAATAGATTAGTGCTAATTTCTTCCAATATTACATTGGAGATGGGTGTTTCTGTACCCTTCTTTGCTAGTTCATCTGCTACTTATTTCATTTCCAACTATTCCAGTTTCTTCAAAAGTAGCTTTTTTTTTATTCAAATGGTATATGTATATAAGAAAATATTCATGCAACAACGAGGTAATTAGCAAATATGCATAAATTGGTACGATAATTTCAATTTGAAGGAACGTAATTGAGTTTATGACATTACAGGAGTCTCCTAACAGTTCTATAAGATTATTACTGAAATTACATACTTTGCGCTCATAGTAATATTTAGGGCACGTAACAAGAATATATACGTTTGACACTTAACTGCACTTGACACACACTACATATTGAAGCTTCCCAAGCAGCATTCATGGTAGCTGTTAGACTATTTTAGTGCATAGTTGCAAAAAAACAAGTTGATATTTTAGTGCCACTTACGTATTTGTTACTTGGAACGTGACTTTGAAGTCCTTATAACTTTCAAGTTAAATGGTAATGTAAAATTGACTACGGTATTACACTAAATTATACCTTCATAGTTTATAGACTAAAAAGTTAATATTTCTGTAACTTTGACGTTCTTGCTACGATCATTTATGACATCAAAGTTTTCAGAGTTTGCAGTTACATTTTATATGCCTTAAAAAATTACCTTTCAGTTGCGGATACGAACTTAAGGCTTGTTCAATGACCATAAAGTTTTCTTTACTCGAAGAATCGACTATAAGGGCATCCTTATATCAAAGTAAATAAATGATTTCTCTTGTACAATATTTGTTCTTTCTTCAGGAGATATTGATGTGTATATCTCGTGTGTTCTATCCTAAGTCGTGATAATACTCGTATTACTAGTTGCCTCCGTGAAAAGTAACTTTACATTCTAAGTCATACAATTCCAATGACTCCCGCTACCCAAAACATAACATTTTGTCGGCTGAATTATTTATTACGAACAATAGGGAAATATTGCCAATTGCAATACCTTATACGGTGCGGTATTAATGTGGCGCTATTTTAATAACGCATGTAACTGTATATATACTTATAATAAAAAAAACAATATTTGCATATTCATATGCATATTTAAACGCAAACCACAAAACAAACCAAGCACCATCTAAACAATAAACACAATGATATACGAAAACCTTAACCTCAGAAATCCGATGCGATTTGTTCTATTTTGTCAACTGCGCAAGACAATCACCTATGTGCGTATTTACAATAACACTCAACGATACGTAACCGTAAACTACGCGAAGCGCTAACTTTATTAGCGTTAAAGACGTAAAGAAGTGAATCGCGCATTTAATAAACGTCAAAATACTGCAAACGTAATTTCGGCAGACCGTTATTTTAACAAGCAACATCTCTCTATTTTAACCTAATTTTAACTTACCACTGATCCAGTTTTCTGGGACCATTCGCTCATTTTACCTGAAATAAAAAAAGGAAATTATTCATAAGAAAGGAAATAGGTAGAACAAAGTTAGTAGGTACAAAATAGTTATTAATAATAAATATCGCAGAATAATAAATAATTATAACGCTTTGTAAGTTTAAAAAACACTGACACTGACTGTTTAACTAGGAAGCAACAACTACTTCCCGGGCTATAGGCACCGACGGATATTGAATTATACTTCAAACTCAAACGGAGTTGGCCTATCCACAAGATATTTATCACCAACCATTTTGGTTTTCAAGTTGTTAATACTATAAGGGATGTAAGTAACATTAACTAGTCGATTTTGTGCCCAAGCGATAGCGAGGGCTGGCAATAAAGTTCGAGACTGATATAAATGTACTTAGGTACATCCCGTGAAGTGTATAAAATGTTTTCTTCACTCCGCAGAGTATCGTAGCAAAATAAATGTAAAAAATTATTGTGTTCATGTTTTTTGGAACTTTAGTTCTTTACGTCAGGTTATGTTTGAGCGACCGGGGATCGCGACGCAAAAGATCTGACCGTTACGTTATGTTACGTTGCTTCGTTATGTGCCTTGCTTGCGTGCGTGTGCTCTCTCCTGAGTCTCTCTCTCGTTTACGAAGCAGCGATTCATATGCTTCGGCCGGGAATCGAACCCGGGCCGCCTGCGTGGAAGGCGAGCATTCTACCACTGAACCACCGATGCTATATTGAAATTCTATGCAAAGCTGGTATTCGCAGTGCTGGTGATCTACTTGAATTTGTTCGGATAAATTTTTACTATTATTTCCATAATTTTTTTGCGCGATTGATCTTTTTTGTTTATTTACCGCATCGTTTGTCAGGACGGTAGGTTGTGTTTACTGGTTTATAAGTTTAACACGTCGGTAAGTCATTTACTTACCGTTCAGACGTCGAAAAGTAAAAAAATAGCATAAAAACAATTTCACCAAAATTCAAAATATATTTTAAACTGATCGAGAAGTATAAATGTCACTTTTGACATTTCGTTTATTTCGAAGAAATTTAAATTATTTTATTTGGAATTTATTTCAATACGATCGCGCAAAAAATTGTATAAGCATCTCGAACGTTGAGGGTAATTACAACGTTTGCATGTAAATTCCTCTCGTAAAATTGGACAAAATGATATGAGGATTAAGAGGTCTAGCACATTTACTTTTCGAAATACAGGGTGTTGAAATTTTGAAAACTTGAATTTTTTAATTCGATAACTTAAAAATGGATGGATAAATTGATTTGATATTTGGCAGGTTGTTTTTAAATGTAAAAGGGCATATTTTGATAGAAATAGTAGTTTGTGCAACTAGTGTGGATATGATGGCCGTAGGCGGAGTGCTCAATTGTTCAAGTGCGATATGGATAATCCACACGAGTCGAACAGCATATTTTTTCTATGACCCACTTAAGAAAAAGTCTAGAAAATAAAAATTTCTATAAACTGTAATATAACTCTAAATTGAAAATTTAACAATTCAATTTCATGTTTCCACTAATATTTTTGTGGTAAACGTACAGTTCTTGAATGTCCAATTTGTATAATGCTACGGTACAATAAAAAAAAATTCTTCACGGGAATCAGACCCGGGTCTACCGCGTGAGAGTCTGATTTGCTTACTACTCGGCCACCGAGGCTTTGCAAATTGTTTATCTATAACGTCAAATGTATTACATACTTTTTGCTTAAAAGGAACTAAAGTTCCTACCGTGTGTCCCGCGACACGTTCTACCTTTTTTTTATTATTACGTACCTAGGTAAGTTTTCCGTTTTATATCTTGAGTTTTCAAGTAGACATGATTCTATTAAACATTCACTCAAAATCTTGGTTTAGACGGGATTTACTACAGTTGAATTCATCTATTTTGATATGTGATAGTAAATTAGAAGAAAATATATCAGTTTTCACCATGTATTTTCAATCACGACAAAATCTCAATACCTTTCTAATACCCCGTCTTGCTAATGTGAGCATCAAGTATTTCTATTGATCGACCAAAGCCCGCACTTAAGCAGCTTATATCGAGTGAATCCAAACAAGTTCTTGGTATCGAAGACAATTATAGAAAATAAGAGTTCACATTTTTTACCGTTTAGGTCATAAATCCTCCACAGGTTCTAGTCGCGCGCCTTTTTAGGTAAGTTGGCCGTCGACTCAAATGGAAATGTTAGTCTCCCTCTCGATCGTGAATATCTTCCAAATAAGAGAAGTTCAAATACAATCGGAGAGTTGACTTGTTCTGAATTAAATTATATACGTACGTTTATGAAAAAGACAGTAGAGCAAACTAATTAGCTTCTGTATTCATTTGCAAAGAGCTGTTTTAGTGAGTGGAATACAAAAACATCAAATTTTGTCTGTAGTATTTTATAAAAAATGTACCCGTATTTTTTTATGGAGCTTTCTATGGAGATTTCTATCCTAAAATAATTACAAAAAGTGTGGAAAGCAGGCGCGAGCTTTGAACGTGGTGTCGCTCATCCCTCCTTTGAGATGTCAAGGAGCCAACGACATTGGAAATTACAGACAGTTATTTCCGTTGGATTCTTCAGGTTTGCTTTCCTGATTTTCAAATTTTGACATCTTATATAACCTCAAAATCGATATTCTTTTTGTTATTGTTGTTATTTGGATTATTTATTTTTGCTTACTAAATGGCAACATACAAGATCTTGTTTGACCTTGGACAATTAAAACTTAGGTTAATTTGAAACTAACACTAAGGCTCGTTTTCCCGTTTAAATCTATGCAACAGATGAAATCAGAGTTTAACCCATGCGGGTGTTTCCCAACTAGTTAACTACTGATTTGCCCTGGGTGGCCAGTTATTCTATGGTATAAATTTATCCCAGCCAAAGTGAACAAGAAATTAACCATTTTTTTCATTCTCATATTTACTTTCAAGTATTATCAAATCTCTATAATAAATCCCACTGGCGTTATTGAATTTCTGCCTAATTTGTTGCCAAGCAGCTTCTTTTTCTCAAGTAGACACAAAATCCGTTTTCTTACATTCCACTACACTTTTGTGCCCATTTACTAGTTCCAACAACAACTTCACCTCTGTCTCTTTAAAGTTCTTGCTCCTACTTTTTTTACGAACTGCTGTGTTCTCCATAACAATTCACAACACTAGGCCTAAAGCTTACACAAAGATTTTGGCTAGTAAAAAGAGAAAATTAACAAATATTTTTGATAAATTATTCGATAACTGATCAGTGGCAACATGGACAAATTGCGAACATAACCTCCAAAACAAACAAAATCGTTTGCATTAGCAAACATTTAGGACAATTTGTACTAACAGGGCTGCCAACGTCCTAGCCGGAGAGGATAATCTAAACAGATCACAAAAATTATAATGGGAAACCGAAGGGTGGATTAAACCTTTGTGTACAAACTATCCCAGGTTAGTTTCTTCTAAGGATAAATAGATAGATGGTAAATCGGGCCTAAGAACATAAAAGCATGTAATGTAGATGTTCATGCACATTTATCTCAAGTTACTAGACAGCTAGATTGCTATTGGAAATTTCTACAAATGATTGAAAAGAGTGCACATGTTCCATTGGTTGATCAATTTCTTAATTTATGTTGCAGGAATCCAACTTAAGTGTCTACCCCTTGAAGAAAAACAACTAAAATTGTAGCTTATTAAGCTTAGCCACAGAATAACCCGCTCACGACACCTACTTACATATTAAAAACAGCCTCCATTGTTAAATGCCGATACTGTCCACGCAACTTGTCACACATATAAATACCAATGTTGCATAGGTGAATGTGAATTTGTTATTTTGGTGATGATTTCTAGTAGTAGTGTTTTCACGTGTTCTCGTTTCATTTTTGTAGTCTTCCTGTTTTATTTGCACTAGAACTGTTTACATAGTCTTCAATTCAGTTAGTTTAATGAGCAACTCTTAGCAGTGTAAATTATTTTGACAGTTTTCTCAGTGCATATTAGGTGCAGATACTATCGCTCACTATCAACAGTTTGTTTCTTTCTGTTTCTGTTTCTTATGGAAATGTCGATAACCTTAATTCACATAGACTTATAATATAAAGGAGACCACATTTGTTGTGTTCTTTTTACACTATTCTGTTCAGCTCTGTTGAGATAATTTTCAACCTGAGCGGGTGACCAAAATGAACAGGAAATCTTAAAAAGAATGCTCCTTATGTTTTGAGGATATGATCAACTAAACGGCAGAGACGAGCACCCACAAGAGGTAGTGCAGTTAGGGGCAAGAGGGGAAGAGATAGTTCAGCTCTGTTCAAAACGAGCGCTTAAAAAGAATACGCAAAATCATTCAAGTGAACAGAGCAGCTGATCTGCTCGAGCAAATTCTGTAAAAAGAACACAACTATTGTTTACATTTTGAGGCGATCAATCATCATTCTATCTTTCAATTTTATCTCTCTCCCTCCAGATTGCGTCGTTGACAGATCTCCATAATTTCGAGAAGGTATTTCGAAATAATTTAGGTATATTTAAAGAACTGGAGAACACTGCTTTTATAATGCATATATTGAATAAAAACTTCCATAGACCATTCAATTTTGAATTAATTGATCCTTACATTACTAAATAATTACTAAACTTTGCAAATATCCCTAAATTAAAAACGAACAATAAGTACAAAACAGCGCTTTGGCAACACCCCATATACTATTAGGTGCTTTCGATTATTTACTTTTGGCTGCTAGTAGCAGCTCGTAGTGACTGAATTCCGTTCGTTTATTACCGGGCGTGACGCCTAGTCTTACCTTCCCCTTGCCCCTCAAGCACATACCGAAAAGTCCACGGACATTTAATATTTGACGTTTGTCCGGCTTGACGTTTATTTAAAGGTTAAGATTGTGCCGATTACGATTTAATACTATTTAAACCTCACTAAAAATACCTAAATATGCAAAATTTTATTATCAAAAACATTATAATTGAAAACTGTTCTTCTTACAACACAGGAAATTAATTGGCATTGGCACATATCAGGTGGTTTTGAGGATCCTAAAAAATCGTGTTCGATTTGCTCAAAAGTCGTGACGACTGAGGCGTCACGCACAAGTGCTTGAAGCCCAAATAAACGAAAGCAACATTAGTACTTTATTTATTGAATGACTGATAGTATACGCGTAGTTTTGCTATGTTGCCTAAGTGATATAGCTCTTTTAGTGCTTACCTTACTGTTATAAGGTGTTTTTTTAGTACTTATTGTGAAAATTTTACTTTGTTTGGCCAATCATGGTAAATTCTTGTGTTGTCTGTAAGAAAGTGGAAGATTTAAGCCCAAATTTAACTTTTCATAGGTAAGTGAGGTTATCTTTTTAGTGGAGTGGCGTGGTATAAGTGTTTGTAAATATCAGAGGTGTAGAAGAAGGGTTTTGGTGTCTCTTGGTGTTAATCAAATAAACCACTACCAAATTAGTATACAAAATACATATCTGAAAAATGTAAGACTCATTGTGAAAACCACATAGTATTTGTATTATTGTTGAAATCAAATATGACACCCAAACGAATAGCGGGTAGTCTAACATTCGGACAGTCTACTAGTACATCATAATTTATTAAATTTTCATATTTTGTGTGCTTTTTATATATTTTTCATTTGTTCATATTTATATTGAAGTAAGAATATTTATATTGTTAATAGTTTAAAAGTTGCGAAGTTTGAACTATTCAATCCAATTGTGAATGATTAACCTGATATCTAATGAAATGAATTCAATTTTTTTTAAGCACCAGTAGCCACCAAACAAGTAGCTGTGACTACCTATGTTGGTATATGGTTTAGAGTACCTTGTACTAGGTATTATTTTAAAACTGGATAAATAAATACATAAAAGTATTTCAATTCATTATTCATTTATACCTATACCCATATCACTTTTTTATTTTGTTATTTTTTCACGTTTTAACTTGTTTATCAATTTGTCTATACAATTTTTGTAAATTTTGAATGACAATAAAACATTTCTCACTTTCCTTGCCTTATTACATCCTGTAATCATGATCCAATAAAAAAATGTAATATATTTAATTATTGATGGTAGATTTTGAACCGTACCCCACTGGTGATGAAAATCAACAGCGCAATTACACTGTTGTCATTTTGAGCACGCGCCCGACAAGGACTATGCTTTCTTTCTTGCACTTACAGCTTTTTTCAAAACAATAATAGATCGCCTTAAAAAGCATTTTATCAATGAAATATTTTGTCTCTGGTATTTATAAGTTCTATGGGAATTCACTAATTTATAGATGCGACAATCCATACATGAGATAATCCAATCGAAAAATTTCCATTGCTTCAACCAAATTTTTGTCTCTAGCTCCTGTACTATTAATAAACTTTTTTCATTCTACTCTCGTCAGTCTTATTTAACATAAAATTCGTTGCTGTCTTAACGGTTCGTTTTTTTTATTGTATATCCTTAATATAATTTCGTCTCACGTATTTCGCAAAGTTTGACTCGACAATTAACAATGGACAATTCAAACTTCCTTTATCTATGTCTACAACTTTCACTGAATCTGTCTAAATCGCGAATTAATAAAAAATGTCTTACTGGGTCAGACGTTAGACTATTCGAAATTAAAGGCATGGTGCCGGAAATTTTTTTCGTTCGTTCCTTTCGCCTTCGTTTGGTGTAATGGTCAGTGCTTTATTTATCCACTGGCTGCGCAATAATTTATGCGTAGTTTTATTAGAGGATCTCTGATTGAATTATGATTTTATGCCAGATGTGCTAGTAAAAAAGGAGCTAGTGAAAAACAGGTTTTTAATGCAAGTTTATCTTTAATATTGAAAATTAATATTTTTATTACAATCCCAGTAATGAAAGAATTGATAATGCTGAAAGTCATATTCGGTAGATATATACAATGACAAGCCAAAAATTGAGGTAACTTAAAATGTTGCTAATATTTTTTTGGATTATGACATTTTTTGGATGTGTCTTAGGTTTTTTTGGGCCCCAAGGCTTAGTGCGGTAATAAACAAAGACGAAAAGCAAAGAAAGTATGCAGACAAAGAAAAAGAAAGGAGAGGGAACAGAAAACTGAGGAAATTGAAAATTACTATCGAGAGAAAGAGATACGAAACTTCTACAGAGAAGTAAAAAAAGAGAAACGAACACCAAACCAGGCAGTTAATATAAAAGATGCGGAAGGGAATTTGATAGGTGAGGATAGTGAAATAAGAGGGAGGTGGAAAGAGACGCTAAACTCAGATGGAGTAGAAAACATACAAGGAGTAGATTACGGGTGCATAAACACAGAAGTTCCAGAACCAGTTAGACAGGAAATTTTTGAAATAATAGTTCAACTCAAGAACAACAAATGACCTGGTATAGGCAGAATTATAGCAGAAAATATTAAATATGCCGGTGGAGAAGTGAAACAACAAATTTACGAATTAATACTGGAAATATGGAAAAAGAGAGGATGCCCAACAACTGGAACCATTCTCTGATAATACCTATTCTAAAAAAAGGAGATGCAACTGATTGCAATAATTACAGGAGGATATCCTTATTAGATGTCGTATATATAAGGTCCTGGCTATTATGATTAAAAAAAGATTAGAACCGATCTCAGAAAAAGTAATAGGAAAATACCAAGCTGGCTTCAGAAGAGGGAGAGGAACGACAGATCAGATATTTACAATGAAGGAAATTTTAACATCATGCTATGAGTACAAAATACCAGTACTAGTACTTTTCCTTGATTTCAAGCAGGCATATGATTCTATCTCCAGGAGTAACCTGTTGAAGGCTTTGAATGAGTTCGAGACTCCAAGAAAATTGGTGAATCTTGTGAAGATGACTCTCATCAAAACTACTAGTAGTGTACAGATCAGAGGTGAAGGCTCAGAAAGTTTTGAAATAGGAACAGGTCTGAAGCAAGGTGACCTTTTGTCTACATTACTATTCAGCCTTGCATGGGAAAAATTATAAGAGACAGCAGATTGAATAGAGAGGGACACATCTACTATAAAAGCCATCAAGTTATTTGTTATCCGGACGATATGGCCATAATTTCAAGAACAGAAAAGGATTTGGTGAAATAACACAGAATTTAATAGAAGCGGCCACTAAAATGGGACTTGCGATAAACGAACTGAAAAATAAGCTGATGAGACTTGGAAACCAGACAACAAATGAAAAATTTAGAGTAGAAACCCAAAAAGCCATCATCGAATTTGAATATGTGGAAGAGTTTATATATCTAGGAACCCTGTTAAATAGTGATTGTAGTGAAAAAAAATAAATTAATTATAGAATCATGAAAGCTAACAAAAGTGCAGGAGCAATAATCACCTAGTTCGGTCGAAGCATCTGTCAAGGAAATCAAAACTAATATTGTACAATACTATATTGAAGTCTACGATATTGTATAGTTGTGAGACATGGGTTTTAAACAAAAATCAAGGAGAAAGTGTAATTAGATGGGGAAGAAAAATGTTAAGAAGAATTCTGGGAGGGAAAAAAGTAGGAGTGTATATGAGAAGGACTAACGAAGAATTATATAACATTTATCGTGAACCCAAAATAGATGCAACTATTACATCAAGAAGACTTCAGTGGTTAGGGCACATGAAAAGAATGGGAGGAGGAAGAACAGTGAAGCAAATATGGAGAGATAGGAAAAGATGAAGGGAGTTGTTACTAGAAGACCCGAACGAAAAGAATGTGAATCGATAGAGAGAAAAGGCCAAAGATAGAAAAGTATGGAAAGCTATGGGTCTAAAAAGCCTGTTAAAAGCTATATATATATATATATACAGTGTGTCGCATTTAAGATAAAGACACCCCTATATTTTCGCT
>CAJUYH010010895.1:0-11690 GCA_910591685.1 Galerucella tenella
AATGTCAAGTTATAATTTAAATTTGACGTGTTTCGGGATTTTTTATAAATATGTACAGTAACCGAAATAATGAATTTATTCCATTTGGCTTTTACACACTGTATATATACAAGAACTTGGAAAATATACTACTGGCACAAAATTGACAAAATCGCCTACAACGTAGATAATTTATACACGTCTACAGTACAAACAAGTGGTTATTAGGTTAAGTTAAACAGTCGAAGTGGGTGGAAGCAGGTGGAAGTATATTTCAACGGCGTTACAGTTCTCTTCATGTTCTTATTAAATCCGCAATTTTAGTATATTTTCCGACCCCCTAGGTGGCGGTACCCTCGCCCGTTCGGAGATTCCCTACCCTGGTTGTAATAGGAGAACGACATATTCTATTGACATGAAATTTTCAGAATCATATTTTCATCCTTAGTACTTTGTTTTACGAAAGTAAAAAATGATTAAGAAATTTTAGTAAACGAGCCCATTATTGCTTCTTCTAGCCAACTGAGAAGTTGAATTTCCGTATTAGTGGTTGATAATTTTCTATTATTAACCTAGGTCAACAATGGACAAATTCAAATAATTTGAGAATTCAGGGATAGTAGTTCAACAAAAACTTGTGCAACATAATTTTGTATACCCAGGAGATTGTCTTCAACATATTTGCTGTTTGAAATCACCTATCAAGATAAAATTATTTGAATAAAAATGCCATTAGTTTAAAATTTGCGCTCAACCAAAAATGACTGACGACATAACGAGTACGTTCATAATAGACAACTCGGGTTAAGATCGCAGCGCCATGACGGTGCGAGCTGAAAGCTAGCTAAGTACCATTGAAGTATTGTTTACGTTTGTGTTGTATTATAAAATCGGTCCTTTTTAGTGCTTTTTTAGATATTTTTTAAGGAACATTTGTATTATTTTATTAGATTTAGATCATTTGAAAGACATATACATTTTTATTTACTTGTAGGTAGTTTAGTATCTAGTGTCAGGTAAGCGACTCAATAAAAAGTGAAAACCATAACTCCTTTTAAAAAATACTTTTTATTTTTAGAAATGAAGCTAAGCATTTTGGAATATATGATATATGAGATGGCAGGAATGCAGGACATTTAATTTTGGCAGGAAAATCGGAAGTCAATAGTGATAGCATTTATTTGTATGGTCTGTGTTTGCAATCTAGTTCCTTGGATTCTAATCCTCACGAAATATCAGGAAAAATATCAATTTCCAGTTGCATTAGAATTGATCACATGTTATGTTCGTGCAAAGCTGGAAATAGTGGCAGATGTAAACATGTGTCTGCCTTACTCATCAAATGTATAAGGTCCAAAAAAAAGCGCAATCGTGCAAGAGTGATTTTTAACAATATATGAATAATTTAATTAATAATTCAGTTTTTCTTGTTTCTGCTTTCCTTTTTCTGTTTTAGGGAGGATGTTGAGTCACTGGAGTATGTATCCAAAACTGATAAAAAGTATCTGGTCAACACAAAAATATGTGACAAAAGACAAATACAAACCAGTACCTGTTGATGAAATACCATGTTTTCAAAATAAAATAAAAAAAGTCAGTCTTTCTGTAGATGATGATGTTGTCTTAAACTCTTTTTGCAAGTTACTGCCAGATTCAGCTATTGTCAAGCACAGGTTTGTAATTATTTAAAGACTTAAATTCAAATAGTGATTAATATTTGATGTTCTAGACTAGGGCGTTGAAATATAGAGGAAGTAGATGTACAGGAAATTGACAAAATAAATGATACAGCTTCTTATAAGTACCATTTGACAGAGATTTTAAGAAACTCGTATGAATCTGTACTTGGCGTCAGTTAGTATTACCCTTGAAAAAGATTGTTGTGCACAAGTGTTGGCTAATTTATGTAGTGATGATCTAGAAGCATGTGTTAATATTCCACAGCATTAAGCGGAATGGAAAAAAATGAGGAAGTATAGAATAACAGGTAGCCGCTGTTATGAAATTTTTACTTACTCAAAATCAGATTGGAAAACCAAGGCGTTAAGGTACTTTTGTCCAGTTCCATTTACAAATAAATATGTAAAACATGAAATGCAATATGAAAGTACTGCCAGAGAAATATTTGTAACAATATCTCACATGAAAGTTGTGGAGTGTGGATTTGTTATCCCAGCAGCAAACGAATGGCTAGGCTACTCTCCTGATGGAGTTATTTTTGATGAGGATAAGCCCATATATCTTTTAGAAATAAAATGCGTTTTTGAAGGTAAGATATTTTATTTAAGAAATACAAGTAGGTACCTATATAATTACATATATTTTTTTAGGTAAAACAAAAACTGTTTTGGACACAATACCCAATATAAAATATATTTTTCTGGAAAATGGAAAATATAAATTGAAAAAACAAACATAAGTATTATCACAAATACAAATGGGCATGGCTATTTTGAATTTAAGCAAAACATATTTTGTTATATATGCATCTTATGATGACAGTGTTTTAATTATGGAAATCGAGTTTGATTTTACTTTAAATATGTTAACCACTGTAAAAAAGAACTATTTCCAAAAAATGTTGCATTTTTGCTGTGAACAATAAACTAGCAACTCTTTTTATTTGTTTTCATTTCATCCACAAAGTTTTGTTTCAGAAAATAATAACGGAAGAACGCAATTGAAAAAATAGTGTCTATGAGTAGGATACTATTGTATTGTATTGTTTTTTTTATTTTTATTTTGCTTGGACACGTCATTCAGCCAGCTTGTATTGTATTGAAAATATATGATATATAGTTTGCATCAAAATATGAGTATTATGTTGTCTAGTGGTGCTACATTCTGTATAATAGTTTCAAAAATGCAAATCATATTTGGTCACAGTAAATAGTCCATTTCGAGAAAAGCCTGCTAATCCTTATTAGTCTGAACTTTGAATTTAAAATAATAATAATAAACGTAATTTATTGGTACAACCAAATGGCCATCTACCGATGTCCTTCAGCCAGTATTATTTACATTGTTTGTTATAATATACTTAATAGTAATTAAAGTAATATTTTGTGTAATAAAAATAATAATTATTAATTAGAAAATAAAAAAGTTGAAAGTTATTGCCAGAATTTTCACTATCCTTCAGTGACTATTTACCACTTCCCAAACTGTCTTATTAGGATATTTTCGTTTCAACTGTTGTGTGTGATCTCATTCAATGCATAGTTTGTCCATTATTTCTTTATTATGCGTCCGCTTTGAGAATGTTTGGGACAGAGTTGTCATTCTATCCTTCAGTGGCTGTACCTTTGTGGTTTTGTATAGAAGTTTGTTTGATGGATTGTGGAGAGTTGTTGTCTCTGCTGTCTGTAATTTTTTCCATATGGGTCTTCTTGTTGTTTGGTATACTATATGGCTATACTCGAGTATCGATCTACAGATACTTTTGTATATGTGTGCTGCAGTTTTCTTACTTACGCCCATGTTTTGGTATGTTATGCTTCGAAAGTGTTTTCCTCATCTAATACATTTTTTCTTTGCTATCTCCACATTTTTGTTGAAGTTAAGTTTACTTTAACTTTTATTTGTATTGTTCTGTCACTGAGGTAATTTTTTATTATTAGTAGCAGGTATTCCGGGCACTTCATTTGTTGTAGTTTGTACAACAATCCACAATGCCAGACACTCTCTGGCAAAATGAACTTTTATGATACAATGTATGATAGGTGTAATGAAAATTCTATACCAAAAATCATATTTTAGATAGAAACCTTCAACAGCCATTATCCAAGATGAACACTGAGGGACACAGCAATACTGGTTCATTTCAAAAATCTCCAACAATATAATATAAACACAAAAAAATTAACAATCACAACTGAAGCTCTATGTTTTATCATAGACAACAACAAAGACAATGGCTTTTAGCTCGGTTCTCTCACTGTCCGCAAGAGGGCGTATCGCTTAGCACGAATCGACTATATATCGAAAACTGACAGTCTATCTGTCAGTCAGACGATGGAGTAAACGCTTCTCGTGGTGCTCGGGGCGAAGCCACTTGCGAAATAATCTTGGTGCTTGGTCAATAATAATAGTCTTCACCACCTTGATGTATAATATACTATTGCACAAGGTTTCAGCCCCTTTGAGAATAGTGACACAATCGCAAAATTATCAAAAATTAGTTGATGATGTCAAATTATTCCTAAAGCTCAACTCTATACGGTACGCATTTAAGCACAACGTATTGTAATGTTTTTCTTATTTATTTGAACTGTTTTTACCGTGGGACAAAATTATACGCTCACTATGGCTAATTACTATTGATTTATTGAAGAAACACCTACACACTACAATAAACTTAATTTATATACACAATTACACACTACAATAAACTTAATTTATATACACACTACTTAATGTCTACTAATTTATCTACACTCGGTATAATAATTGTCCTAATTTATCTTCAACACTATTTATATTCACTCACTGTATACTGAAACTGTTTACCGATTCACTGTATACTGAACAACTCTCCGACTCACTAAAAAACCCGCGTATATATAGTCCTTCTCAACTCTAGAACCTTCTTGAATATACCACCTCTGCGTATACTTTATAATTCGAGACATTCGTGAATAAACCATTGTATTGCCTTGTACGCTTCGAGAACAGTCTGAATATTACCTGCGAAAGAACCTTTTTAGAAAGGTCGCATTCATAGTTTGCGACAGGACCGGCTTCTGAATCAGTGAGTTCGTAACAGTAGTGTACATGTGTTTGTCAAACGTAGGGCGATGGGGTTATCTTATTGGTCGATACCAAATAACAGTACACATTGCTATATAGACGCCAAAGAAACGTAATAAGAATATACAATTTCTTTTGCTCCAATTACCACTTGCACGGCACTTTCAGTGGATTTGCCGTTAACGTAGGCATGTTGTGCCATGCATCTGTCCCCGATTTCTGTTGATTCTTTCAATCTTTCGATGTCTGTACGAATAATATATAGTGTTTTGTATATTTTTTTCTTTAAACACCAATGACCTACCCATAAATACTGAAATTAAGTAGCCAAATCATTTTTACCTCCAACTATAATGGTTGAAACAACCACTATTACATCTATTAATTTCTTTAAAATCAGTATCTAACCTAGATGTATACCATTTTACTGCAATAATTATGTTTTGTTTTATATAATAACTAGGTATGTACGTTTTAACTGAAATTAATAAATACAAATTATCAATTAGTTCCGTTTTTGTAACAAACATTCGTCGCGGAAAAAAAACTTTATACGAAGTGTGAATGAATACAATCTTTGGTTAATATACATAATGTCTACATACATATCTATGGTAATGAATAACTACTTTAGATTAAGTCCCTGGCCCCGTTCACTAGCGCGGAATGAAAGTCAAGGATTCACAAGACTCATGACATTTTAACGTTGTTTGTAGACGCAATGTTCATTGTTATGTTATTTGTTATATGTTTTATCACACTTATAGAATCATCAAAATTAAAAGCGTAACGGATATTCCATAGAATTTTTTTAACAATAGTCTGATCGCTGATCACGATGGAAGTGAAACTATTCCACCAAAAATTAATTTAGAGAAATGTTCAATAAATTTTATTTTTGAAATGTTAACTGCGAAGTTAACGTATCATTCTGACCTAGTAGTTAACTCAATAAATTTCATTCTTCCATAACATTTTGGAATTTTAGTTCTTTACGTCAGGTTATGTTTGAGCGACCGGGGGTCGCGACGCAAAAGATCTGACCGTTACGTTACGTTATGTTAAGTTGCTTCGTTATGTGCCTTGCTTGCGTGTGCTCTCTCCTGAGTATCTCTCTCGTTTACGAAGCAGCGATTCATATGCTTCGGCCGGGAATCGAACCCGGTCCGCCCGCGTGGAAGGCGGGCATTCTACCACTGAACCACCGATGCTATATTAAAATTCTATGCAAAGCTGGTATTCGCAGTGCTGGTGATCTACTTGAATTTGTTCGGACAAATTTTTACTATTATTTCCATAATTTTTTTTGCGCGATTGATCTTTTTTGATTTGACTTACCGTTACTTACCGTTCAGACGTCGAAAAGTAATAAATACAATACAATACAATAAATACAATAAAAGAATTTCACCAAAATGAAAATTATATTTTAAACTGATCGAGAAGTATAAATGTCACTTTTGACATTTCGTTCATTTCGAAGAAATTTAAATTATTTTATTCGGAATTTATTTCAATAAGATCGCGCAAAAAATGGTATAAGCATCTCGAACGTTAAGGGTAATCACAAGGTTTGCATGTAGATTCCTCTCGTAAAATTGGACAAAATGATATGAGGATTAAGGGGTCTAGCACATTTACTTTTCGAAATACAGGGTGTTGAAATTTTGAAAACTTGAATGTTTTAATTCGATAACTTTAAAATGGATGGATAAATTCATTTGGCAGCTTGTTTTTAAATGTAAAAGGGTATATTTTGATAGAAATATTAGTTTGTGCAACTAGTGTGGATATGATGGCCATATCGCACGAGGACGAAGTTTGAGCCCGACGCCGTAGGCGGAGTGCTCAATCGTTCAAGTGCGATATGGACAATCCACACGAGTCGAACAGCATATTTTTTTTACGGCCCACTTAAGAAAAAATCTAGAATAAAATTTTTTATAAACTGTAATATAACTTCAAATTGAAAATTTAACAATTCAATTTTATGTTTCCACTAATTTTTTTGTGGTAAACGTACAGTTCTTGAATGTCCAATTTGTATAATGCTATGGTTTCCCTTTTTAAATATATGATGCTGTTATAAGTAGATGTTGCCAGTCGGACTCCCTCATGAAGGGTACCGTACCATTATCTATAATAATGAATATTCTGCTAAATATTTCAAACGTCTACCTGTTGTCGTTATTAATATCAAGCAGAATAATTATTTAAAAATAAAATTAACAATTAAAAAAAAACTTCTTCACGGGGAATCGAACCCGGGTCTACCGCGTGAGAGTCTGGTTTGCTTACTACTCGACCACCGAGGAATATGCAAATTGTTTATCTATAACGTCAGATGTATTACATAATTTTTGCTTAAAAGGAACTAAAGTTCCTACCGTGTGTCCCGCGACACGTTCTACCTTTTTTTTCAAGGTTGTTTCCGTTTTTTGTTTTCTAGTTTGCGCATCTTTTACAGCCTCATTGCTCTTCACTTGGTCTGCATGTTTTCGGTTTCTCATTAAGCGACATCTGTTCTAGATAAACTTTTCTTGTGAAAAATTTTTTAACAACAATATGAGCTTCTACGACGGCAACTTTTAGATTTCCTTCAAATTCAAACCCTTCCATTTCTGCTAAAAAAGACATATTTTGTTTGCTTCTGAATTTGATTTTTCAAATTTCAGAATATTGTTTTCTAATTGTCTCCCAAGAATAAACAGTACACCATTCAGAAGGAAATTACCTTTCCTTGATGAGGATGATTCCTTCAATTTCTTTATTTGTTAATTGAACAGAATTTTTTTAACGATCAGAAATGGCAGATTTTTTCGTGCTTCATCAATAATAACAGCTACTCCAGAGGAAGGATGATAGATCGCTTTGTAAGATATTTTTTCCACTATTAGCTGTGAAGTTGACAATTATTACTTCTTCGAGCCAACTGAGAAGTTGAATTTTTCTATTAGTGGCTAATAATTTTTTCTATTGTTAACCTAGGTGAATATTGGACAAATTCAAATATTTTGAGAATCCAGGGGATTGTCTTCAAATATTTAATATTTTGAGAATCCAGGGGATTGTCTTCAAATATTTGCTACTTGAAATTAGCTAACAAAATAAAATTATTTGAATAAAAATGCCATTAGTTTAAAATTCGCGCTCAACCAAAAACAACTGGTGACATAAGGATTGCGTTCATAATATAGGGATTAGGTGAGAAGCGGAAACAGACAGTGTACGTGTCAGTCAAACGACGGGTAAACGCTTCTCGTGGTGCGTATGTGAACACTGTAGTGTAGAGTGTGAAGTATATATTAAATGTTTTATTAGCACTCACTTTGTAGCCAAGTATAGTTCCTATATTCAAGGTGCTGTGTTGTGAACGCACTACCGCTGTAATTTGTTTTTTCTTCATTTGCGCATGTGGTCGTATAATTGGTTTCGTTAATTCGTTGCACTTGATATTGGTGATTATAAACTATAGGAATAATAGTATTTTATTGCTGTATGTTTAAATTGTAATAACAACAATAAAGAAGTTCATATGTACCGTTTTCCCATCAAAGACATTTCGTAAGTAATATTTTAGCATTTAAATAGTGCATAATGTCAATTATTTTTAAATTTAGCTAGTAGTGGAAAAAATTGTATATACATTTATAAAAAAAATACAAAAAAAATACTGCGAATTCCAATTAGTGGCGAAGAGTATACGGACTGGAAAGGTAATAATCATATAAAAAGGAAAATGAAACCGCTCTGTACCAACTGTAGCCAAAATTGCAGTGAAAAGGTTGCTGAAGAAGAGAGAAGTCAGATTTTTGAAAGTTACTGGCTACTAGGATACATAAACAGGCAAAGTGATTTCATTTCCAAGCATGTCAGAAAAGGCTACAGCACGGTTAAGAGAGAAGAATAGAAGCGAGAGTAGCAATTAAGAAAAGAATATTGAAAACGAAAGTGCAAAGAGACTAAGAAGGAAAGAAGAAGCTTACAGTTAGCTCTCGAAGAGTTTCTGAGGTTTTTAAAAGACACAAACATGTACAATTTGTAATTTTACTGTTACTTTTTATTATGTAAATACCTTTGTAATCCCTGGACAGCCCTAGATAACCCTAGTAATGGTAGCAGTATTGTGTTAAATACAAAAAATGGCTTTTGTCTAACTAGAGATATAAGTAAAAACGCTTAAACATGGGTAACTAGTATTGGCTCATCCTATTATAACTTAAAATAACAAAATTAAAAGAAATAACACGCATTAAAACTTAGTGTCCACTTAAATATTCAAATTATTTTCCATCATTGTCCACACAAAGACCGAGACAAAGACGTAATCTATCACCAGTTTGATAGACGAATTTTCCCAATACATAAAAGTCTGGATATGTGAAGTCTGTAGATCTGGCTGGCCATGGAATGTATTTCCTCGTCTAATCCATTTATTTGTTTATATTAAATTCAAATAATTTCTAAAGTCTCATTTACACAAGGCAAGTTTACTGGCGGCCGGTAATCTTGTGTAAATGAGCTTTAACTCGCCAAGGAAAGTGAGCCAGATCATGCAGCAATATCTGCAGTGGAAAAATGTATAAACAATACTATGCACTTTATAATGGCTGGAAAATTACTATTACCTCTGCTCTGTCTTTATGGGAAACCTTAAAATGCAGGAATTATTCATTTCTTTTAACAAGGGACCTCAATCAGGATTGCATTGAACATTTTTTTGGTCTGGTAAGAAATTATTGCGGAAACTCGAGAAATCCAACCCCAATTCAATTTTGTAGGGCATTCAAGAAATTATTTTCTTTAAAATATTTTAATGAGGTTGAAGGTGCCAATTGTATTAAATATATTAATACAGTTTTGCTCAATGTAACTCCTGATATGCTAGAAGAATATAAAAATATCGATGTACCTATATTGACAAATAATAGCACTTTAACAGTTTTCACATGCGATCTTTCAAGTACGGATGGCAATGCGATATTTTACATTTCTGGCTATCTATTAAGGAAATGTTTGCTGCAACATTCTTGTAGTGCTTGCACAAAATATAATGATGAAAAGACATTACCAAAAGAAGCGGCTTTAGAGCATAACGCATATTCGACTTCTAAAAACTATGGAGGTCTGAATGTACCTCCTAGTAATATTGTAGAATATGTTAAACAACTAGAAATAATATTTGTTGAAAATTTTAATAAAATTAGTTGTTACGAGAACGTTGGAGCGACCCTTAGAAAATTATATGAAAATTTACTGTTTACACATCCTTGTAGAGAGTTTCCTTATAAATATTTTTTAAACCTATATATTAGGCTGCGGACTTATTTTACAATTAAATTTGCGAACCAGGATATAAAAAATTGATATTTTTCTAAACAATCAATAAAACCTAACATAAAATTAAATATCTTAAGACATCTTTGAAAACCGGCATATTCAATATGAAAGACTTTCAAAATTCATGGATTTTAACTCATTTGGTTAAACCCCTTTGGTTTTGGATGGTTCGTGTATCGATTCTCACAATTTTCGAATCGCGATAATTATTTTCCCCAGTACCCGTATTTTACTGTTATATTAGGTAAGTTGGTACTCTTTGATAGCCTCGGATTTGAAACAACATGTTATGACCTGTATACATTTTATATTAGAATACCTATTTAAGTTGGCATTTGCAAACATTTTATTGTTAATTTTTATTCTAAAGGCAGAATTATAAGTTTTGCTGATGACGCCACCATATTTTATACTGAGAAAACGTGGAGAGCACTCAAGAACACAGCTGAAAGAGATTTCCAAACTGTGACAAAATGGCTTGAATATAACAAACTTACACTAAATGTCGATAAAACAAAGTATATGCCATTTGCATCCTATACCACACGCCTTCCAAATTTTGGTTCACTCGAAATTAAGTACTTAGGTGTTATAATAGATCGTCATCTAAAATGGGATCTGCATATTAAAAGTATAGTTCTAAAATTACGAGGTCTCCTGTCTAAATTTAGATACTTGAGAGAATTCTTAGATATTCATAACTTGAAAACTATTTATTACTCATTAGCACAATCCCAAATCAACTACGGAATTCTTGCATGGGGAGGAGTCAATAACTGTCACCTACAAAAATTAAATGTTATTCAAAAATGGATAATGAGAATAATTTTTCGAAAAAATATCACTTTTTCTAGTCAAGATATTCATAATCTAAGTGGTTTCATGGATGCTAGACAAATTTATTGTATGAAAATGTTGTACTTTCAGAAAAATAAAAATCAACTGATTTTTCCAGAACACCTTCATGAAACTCGTTATAAGGAAAATGTATATATCCTACCTAGACGAGATAAAGCTATATGGCAGCGTTGTTTTGACTACTTGGTTCCTAAACTTTATAATCAAGTTCCTATAGAGTTCAAAAACTTAAGAAATTTTAAACATTTTAAATCAAAAATTAAAAATTGGATATTAACTCTAAATGGAGATATGTTAAATAAAATGATCAATAACCAGTAATATTCACTTACCACACATAATGTACTTAAAACCTGATAATGTCCTAAAAAAAATAAAAAAAAAGATAATATAAAACCCGATGATGTCCTAAAAATACGATGATAGCCTAAAAACCCGATAATGTCCTAAAAAACCCTATGATGTCTCCTAAAAACCAGATGATGTCCTAACACCAAAATATACATGTGTCATAAATTAATGTAACAATTTATGAGCATATCACGTACAAGCTGTAAGAAGCGTCCAGCTACTTACAGCTTCAGTGATTTTAAATTGTTTGTTTACATTTACTTAACCTGTACTATTTTATATTTTATATTTTTTATATTTAGTAAATAAACATTATTATTATTGTTATCATTCCAAGTATGCACTTGCTCAGCACTTGCTGGTAATGTTCACCTATCCCGAGCGTGTGTAAACGCAAATGGGATTAGGCTCGG
>CAJUYH010010896.1:0-11689 GCA_910591685.1 Galerucella tenella
GTACTTGTGTAAATGGAATGGAATGAATAGAGTTTTCGCATACTGTATATGACAATGTCAGTAACGGAACATTTTTGTCAGCAGCCAAAGTAACTCTTGAGTTTAACACAATATCGTTGATACAAAAATTGAATATTTCAATCTTTCGAAGTCGGAACTTAACAGAACGAAAAACTGCGGAAACAAGATTAATGTGACGTTGAAAGCTGCCAAAAATGCAGAATTAAACTAGAGATAATCGAAGATACACGAAAGAATGATGGTAAAAATTTTCTGTGGCTGTTATTTTTTATTCCCAGTATCACTGTTAAAAAAATGGGTGATACTTACGTCGAAATATAACAATCTAAACGATTCGTTAACTACATTGTTTGCATTTTTAAAACAATTATTCACAGAGAAAATGATTCAAAGTTAAACGAATACATTTTATTGAAGATTGTTGTGTGTATAATATATTGTGAGGTCTTTGTTTTTTAGTTTCTCCCTGTGTGAACGGATCTTAGTAAGAGTAACATAGCGCATTTTGCCAAATCTTAAGCTATACAATTTTGGACGTCACAACAGTTAGAAATAACAAACGAGTCTCGTTAATTCACCGAAGTTCAGGCTGAGCTGTTCATTTCTTTTCTGGTAGTTCTTCAACAACCCTGGTTAAATAAGACACACACGCTGCACTTATTCCACTAAGTGTCACTTATAACACATGGTTTATTTTACAATAGTTGAAAAATGATCATATTCGGGAGAAAATGCCAGATTTTAAATTTGAATCAATCAAAAGAAAAAATTACAAGTCTGATTCTTATTAGTACGTTTATTCGATACTAATCATGTATTCATATTAAAGAATCTCAAAATGTTATCCACTAAATCAGATAAATACGAATAGAAAAATGGAAAGATTTAAAATGAGTTACCGACAAATATTAAAACTGGTACTACTCCGCGATGTCACATAATCAATCTTCATTTGTACAAAAATATATAATTCTACTCAAATGGTGTGTTAAACATTGTAAGGTCCTCAAAAGATGCAGGTCCTCCTTGATCTAGCATCTGCAGCATATCTGAGAGTTCATGTGGTTGAGATTGGGGAGGAGGTCCAGAACTAGAAGACCCAGGACCGCTTTCTGATGTTTGTGCAGAATTTTGCCAGTTTGTCCATTGGTAAGCAGAAGCAGCGGCAGTAGCTGATCTGCCTCCACTAAGCTGAGTATATGTTGGGCCAGGAGATCTTGGGCTTGGTTGACTGTACTGGTAGCCATCTGGTGCTTGTTGAGGTTGACGCAAAGTCCAGGCTGCTGCTGCTGGAGTGGGGCTCGTAGTACTGCCTTTACTTAACCTAAAATATACCAGACCCAATTAATTTCTATTCATTCTAATTGCTAGTTACAAGAAATTAGTTATTTGTACTTCGTCTCACCTTGCTAAAACACTGGCATTACTGCTACTAGCACTAGCTTGGGAAGGAGACCCATAAGCAATAGGGGATGGAGTAGGTTCATAGGTGGTATAAACATTTTGAACACTACTAGGTCGAGCAGCCTGTTGAGGGTCAGCAAGCAATCTTGGATATCGGGAATCATCCGGACTTGTAGTGGTTGACATAGGCAGGTACTCGTTTTGGATATGTGTAGTGGGAAGCATATGAGAATAAATGGGGTCTCGCCGTTGTAAACTATAGTCTAGGCCAGGTTGTTGATAGCTAACTTGCTCAGGAGCCTCGGCAGGTGCTTCGCTTGGCGTATGAACTGATTTTGCTGTTGTATTAGTACACACTATATACTCAACGTCGTCGGTATATGGGTTAAGGAAAGAAAATGCACTTGTTCGAAGCCATACCCATTCTCGATTCTTAGCTCTAAATCTATACATTACTGATAATACTTGTCCTTTTAGTTTTAATACTAAAACGTAAAATGTATCAAGATTAATTGCATATAATGGAACTGATAAAAGTTAGATATGGTATTTGAAAAATTACCTTGTTCAAAGCTATCCTTCATATGAGTCTGATCTTCAGGATGAATGAAATCGAAGCAACTTTTTCCCAATAATTCTGTAGTTGAATACCCTAATAGACCCATGACTCGCTGATCCACAAAAGTGAACTTTCCATCCATAGAATGTCTTGAAATAAATTCCGCATTGCTACTCGAGCCAGACATGTCGCTGGTATTTGGTGTTGATGTAACCTGCAGCCTTCCAATTGCCACCAAGCAACAGTGAGAAGTGTGGATTTCCTCCTCGGTTTGACGATCTAGCTGGACACCTGGGAACATATCTGATATTTTTTGGGGGTTAGTCGCACTTATAGTTAAACGGAACATTTATAGCTTTTCATTTTATCGATTATCTCAAGTAAAATTGTGCTTATTAAATTATAGTTGTATATTCAATAATCACTCAGTATTACAATTTTATAATTTAGCCAAAAAGAAAAACCTAATGTCTCAGACAACTATATCTTACATTTTTTTTATATACATTACCTGTTGGTGGCCAATTTTTTATGTATCCTGTACAATGTACAACAGCATGGTTTTGGCCATCTCGACCTGGACCTAAACTATTCCGTTGTTTAAGGCGATTTAAATGACCTACTGGCATGGTTTCTGGTGGAACGTTTCCCACTTTCATTCTACAAATGAAGCCTCTTCTGGATCCCATACATAACCTCATTGAAGCTGGAACAAAAATTAACAATCTTATGAAAAATGTATTTTTGTATAGAGTGAAGATTGATAATTAAAAAGAAATGTGTATCAAGGCAATATTTTCAAGTTATTTTTCTGAAAATCCTATATCAGACAATCTCAGGTAATATAAAACAAATCTTTTCCAAAGCTCAAGTTTGTTACTACACATATTGCAATGTTTTTTGTTTTTCCACCTTTGATATTTACATTGATTTTTGTTGCTCTAACTCTAAATACTTACAGTGATTCCCTTCTTTCTTAACAGTTCCACTTTTCAAATCTAATATTCGTCCAGTATTCTGAGGTTCTTGTGTTGATAACTGTTCTCTAACTTTTTCTACATCTTCAGGGTGAATGTTGTCGTATAAACAGGAACCGTACCAATCACTCTGTGAATAATTTAATACAGGACCTACAGAATCTGAAACATATATAACCCTGCCCGTATCACAACTAACTACAAAAAGAAATCCGTCGGCTGCTTCTAGAATTAGATGTTTCAGTTCTTGGTCGGTTAGAAATGAGGGTTTGTAAGTGCCATCCGTACTTGTATTGCCCGTACCTGAAAAATAAAATTTCATTTAAAATTGTATTTGCACTACAAGTCAAATCAATATTAAATTGTGGAGAAAGGAATGCGAGTTATCAAAACTAAGAACAATTTACATTGAAAGATTTTCTTCAGTTATAAGCATTCTAACATAACCAGTTAATAATTGCAGATTGTAAAGCTTGGTCCATAATAATGATTGTGTCTCGTATAAAAACAAAACCATTGTTTATACTTTACATACTGAATGATGAAGTCATGTACCGGAATAGAGGTGGACATTAGCGTAACTGAAGAAAAGTTACTTCTCAATGAAATATATTTATTAAGGAACTGTATAAATGGTGAAAAAAAAATAAGAGACGGTGAAATCCCAAGTTCAGCGTTTGAAAAATAAAACAGCATAAGAAATCCGATCCCTCTGTATATAACCAATAAATCAATAGATTATATCAACAGATAATCTGAATATTATATTATTCCATAAAATTATATTTACTGAAAGTTATTTGCTTATAAATAAATTATAATCTCGATACCTTTTTAAAAAATGTAATGAGAACGCCTCTGTAAGAATGCAATGTCTCAAGTCGATTATGCTGTAACCACGGTTTACGGTTCCCGTTGCTTTTAGACAAAGTTGCAAATTACAACAAATAATTAGTTTTATCGGTATCGGTTATGGTCCTTTATTTTCCCACATGTTTTCAGTCATCTACAAGAACATTAGACAGAAAAAAACAGCTTTCGTTTTTCTAGCTTTAAAAAATAAAAATAAAAAGAATAATAAATATTGAGTGAATGATAATGCGAATATTCTGACACTAAATAATTGTTTTTATATAAATTTTTCTACAATCACATTGAAAAGTAGGCTTTTTCGCTTGCCATTTACAACGAAAAGTTGACGTTTCTTGAGGAGAGTTACTTTACGCTCACCGAGAGTAAAAAATTGCAAAACAAAACGCTCGTTGCCCATAACAACCGAAAGTGAGGAATTATTGTTCGAAAGCAAATTGCTTGAGAACAATAATTCCACTTTTAGCTCGCAATACATATAACATTTTTTCTACAATCACTTGAATATATATTATAACTAATAAAATTGATAAATTCATACTTCTTATTTCAAGTACTTGTCAAATACTTTGTTTGTAGTATGTAGTATGTTTGTTGTATCGGTTATGGGCAACGAGCGTTTTGCAATTTTTTACGATCGGCGAGCGTAAAGTAACTCTCCTCAAGGAACGTCAACTTTTCGTTGTAAATGGCAAGCGAAAAAGCCTACTTTTCAATGTGATTGTTGAAAAACATAATTGTATTGACAGTGACAGTGGCAGTGACAGTGACATCATAGAGCAACCTGGCTATGGAGTGTTTTTGTCTTCTGAAAATCTTTTACAATATAATAAATCGCTGTTTTGTTAAGTTTTTAATGTTTTAAATAATTAATTAGTGTGATTGCGATGTAACCGTATTATTTTTGTTTTGTTTTTGTGCTTAATTGTTGTACCACGTTCTGAATATTTTGCATATACTGGCGGGATGGCCCTGCTGGCTGAGGCCTTTCTAATTGTAGAATAAGAAGAAGTACATTGACAGTATTGACAATAATAATTATACGTTTAAAATTTAATAAAGTATTTGACAGGTACTTGAAATAAGAAGTATGAATTTATCAATTTTATTAGTTATAATATATATTCAAGTGATTGTAGAAAGAATGTTATATGTATTGCGAGCTAAAAGTGGAATTATTGTTCTCAAGCAACCCTTGCTTTCGAACAATAATTCCTCACTTTTCGCTCTTAACACATAAATAACTATTTCATACTTTAATTTAGTGGAGAAAATGAATTTGTAATAGCGGAAAATAAATAACTGAAAGGACAAAATGTGTGGTGAATTAATAGCTATTTGTATAACAAGGGAAGAAAGTACCATTTTTCCTCCCGAAGATGCGGTTTACTGCCGCTACGCGTCGGGCACTAATTTTTCAAGGGAGGAAAAGTCACTTTACCCCCATGTAAGCAAATAAGTAGGTACTACCAAACAACCGTTGACAGCAAAAAAAACTTTTTGTTAATAGAAATTGTTTGGTGAAAATGTACTCGTTTAAGGTAGTGAGTGGGAAAAATGTATTTTAATAGTATATTACGTAACGTGTGTGGTAAGAAGCATTTTACGCACGAATGGAAAAGTTACGCTGCCGCGTAGCGGCGAGTGCGTATTTCCGTGAGTGCGTAAAATGCTTTACAACACGAGTTACGTACTATACTTTACCTACGACCTACTTGTACTTGTATTTATAAGAAGCATAAGAAATAACAGTTACATAATTAGAGGTGCTTGGTAAACTCCATCTCTATTACTCCATTACCAATGAAAGAAGCACATTAAAGAACTAATGTTTAATCATTATTAATATACTGTTGATAATCGAAAGTCCATGTTTCAATTATAATCAATACCTACATATACTTAGCCCCTTGGGCTTTTCATAGTTAAACATGGCCGTATTGAATGTTTTCAAATAGTAAATTTTGAATAAAATGGTGACATCTATTGACAGTTGCTAAGATGTTGCTAGGGAAGCCGTGCGATTTACTTTACAGCTGTGCGTTTTTTTTTACAGTGCGTAATAGACGTCATTACATTGATACCGACTGTGTGTTATTGACTGATTACAGGGGGGGTCGTAGGTAAAGATTATATTGTCTAAAAAAAAAAAAATTGTCTGTCAACCCAATGAGAATAACGAGACCCTAAAACTAGAGATGCATACATGCTGAGAGGTGGTGGTTTAAGTTAAATTGCAGTGAAATTTGAGACATTCAGAAACTTTCAAATACTTGCGTAGCATAGATGCTATGATAAGCTTAAAATATCAATAACCCTTAAAATGAACAACATAACAAAATACATTTCTACTCATCAAGGTTAAATAACAATTTCTCTATGTAGATACCTAACCAACCAAACAAGATTTTACCTTTTTTATGTAAAACAATTACGAGCATTCATTTTCTTCATGTAATGTAACTTAATGGAAAATAATCGAGAATTTAAAAAAACTATTTTCGTGACAATAATTAAAATTCAAATACAATAATTATTTGTACATTTACCAAGACTTATATTAAAATCAATTAATTAATTTTAAAGAAAATTTCTAAATTAGGATGGAAGCTTTTGTGATATTTCTTTTGTTTGTTAGGTATCATATTATGGTTTTAGTCATTTTTGACACCTTTTTATAGTTTCTCCAACCTCAATGTTTCCACACCTCCCAATTATGCAACAACTTTCAGTACTTTAATTCTCACTATTTTAGAAAACGCATCGAAGTTTTGAATATCAATAACTCAAGCTAAAAGCCAACATAATAATTTCGTTCAACTTTCATGGCAACGTAAAGTTGACACTCATAATTTTGATTGTGTGGTGTGATGGCCGCGTGTGAATGCAGTCACTTCACTATCTTTACTGCAAAAATTAAAATGCAACAGTTTGGCGGAAACGCTTCGCACTGAGTTTAAATAATAAGGGCATTAATCCTGGTTTGCAAAGAGTAGGCATTCTGTGGCCCATAACTAACAGCGATACCATCGTTTTGTGCACAGCTTGCTTTGCTACGACACTAGACCCGTTACGATACTTCGTACAACCAACTCAAACAGCGCGCGCACAGTAAGTCGCTAACATTTTTTTTATTATTCCAGATCAACGTTTACCTTTTTAAATACGGTATTAAAAAAATATTTAAAATAGGCTGTGAATTTTAAAAAAAACTAGTGGATTTGTTAGATAACGTGGTTTTAACACTATTAGACAATCTGCAAACACTATTTTACTATTTTGTATGCAGTTTTTAAATATTAAAGGAAAATTCTTAATTGGACATCATACCTGTTAAAATTTAAACCCTGATCTTGGCCATGTATAGATTAAAACATATCAAATTACGAATCGCACTCTATCATTGGATGTACGAATGAAAAATCACCACTTTTGCGTACATGACCTCATTGTTATTTTTTTAAATAGAACAATCTTTTTCTCTACATTTTGAATTCAACAATCAGAAATTTTTTATTATAAAATTTTATTGAAATGACCGGACTAACAAATATGATAGGTTTTTATTATTATGTTTTTTTTACATGTTAGTTGTTGTTTTTTTTACAGAATTTGCTCGAGCAAATCCGCTGCTCTGTTCACTTAAATGCTTTTTCGCATTCTTTTTAAGCACTCGCTTTGAACAAAGCTGAACTATCGCTTCACCCCCTTGCGTGGACGTTACACCCATGCTCAATCCCTTAAAAGATGGGATGGAATCAAAGGATGCAGTCTTGCCAGGATCACCCTTGGTGACCTTGGGAAGCTGGCGCCGAAGAAATATTTGACGATGACCAGGAAAAACCTACGTTTAACACTAGGATTTCTGACTGGCCACTGTCAACTAAGGAAACACCTCCATACTATGGGGCTAGTGGACACACCTCTATGCAGGATGTGTGAACAGGAAGATGAAAGTGTCCGGAGTTATCGTCAATAAGTGAGTGTCTGTTCGGTGAGGTGTAGGCCAACTACACCTTCCGATATAAAGGAGATGTCTCCTAGTGACCTGTTCACCTTCCTGGGAAGGACAGGATGGACGATGACCTAGTAGGACAACTCCTAGGGAGGATGTACAATGAGTCACATGTGGCCTAAGTGCTGTGAGCCTACATTCACCCTCCCTACTCTACAGATACCTCATTGCCCATAACCGCATTACATCTAGAGGAAACTCGGTTTCTTATTCTTACACTGATTAACGAATATCATTGTGAAATTCAGTAATAATAATAAGGACCCTTTGTCGGTGCTTCTGGTGGCCGACAACCAATTTTTCTTTTGATTTTCCACTGAGGTTAGATGAACTATAGAATAAATCTACTTCGTAAAAGGATATAAATTGATTTTAAATGGAGACATCAACAATTGAAAAGTTCAAGAGTTCTTATAGTTGATTCATATTCTACATAGGGGCATAGATACAAGTCGTTAAATACCAAATAAGAAAATAAGATATTTGAATAGATAGCTTCTTAAAGTGAACATGTGTTACATTTGAATACCATTTGTATTGTCATTTGTTAGTAAATTGAGATCGTGTTTGTATATTTACTCAAGATTATTATTTACGGTGAGAATAAGGTTGGTAAAAGTAAAAAGCAAATAAAAAAAATTATTCTATTTTTCAAATGTTCCCTATAGATTTCCAATTTTATCTTGTGCAATCAATAAAAAAAATGGAGAATATGAAATTGTCAATATTCCCACACCGGTATTCGTAAATGATGGTACTGACGAATGTTATGGTACCTCTAACTATAGTAATTTTCAGCTAGCAGCTTTCATTCTATTCGAGTTGCATTTTTCCTCGAATCTTTTTATATAAACTCGTCGGAATTACAACGCTTTTGTTGATTAGACACAGAAAACATAACCAATGGCGTCGCAACTTTTGTATAATGTAGGAATAAAGCATTTTTTCTACGTCACCAGTTTTAGGGACATCGACATGTGAAAGAAAATTATATTAAGTATAATTATGGCCTGTTGATATAAACTAGACTAAAGTGACGGATTGAAACCGGTCTCTGGTCAATACAGTTCAAGAAATATTGCATTTAAGAAGGATTTTAATAAGTAAAAAATAGTGGAAAATTGCAAAAATATTGTGTTCCTACATATTTATTGATAGAAAGTTTTTTTCTGTAGCTGTAAAATTATTATGGAATTATACGAAACGGTCGTTTAGAAACCTCGTTATCGGCAGTATTATGTTTTCTATTCCTTTTTACCTGCCTCAAGTCGACGCCTTAGGAGAGAACTGGAACCGGTGAGATTGTATTAGAATTATCCGATCGATAGTCGTATTGTAAATTTAAAATTATTGTCATTGGATGGACAAACGACTGAGATTTGTTACATTGTAGTTCATTGTAATTTTCTGTAGTCATTCTTATGACGGAGTGCTAGGTAAAAATGAAGTAAAACTGGTCATAAATTTTTTATACCTACGTGTTGTGGAGTGAAAAATATAATAAATATTCCCGATAGCTGACTGCAAAAAATCTAACCCATCGATAAACAGCGTAAAATATATTCAAAATTTTCGTATCTACATTGGACATTAGAAAAATGATTTACTGTCTGGGCAAACTTGGCAAAGTTTTTATAGAGGAGTTCAGTCTAAGGTCAGTGTGGCCAACAAAAAGTGTTTTTTTCTGACAAGAATGACATTTAAGGTCTACCCTTCAAAACATAAGATTTTTGTATGTTTTTTATTATTGCGAACATCTATATTGCTTTATTAAAATTATGAATATATCTTGAAATTTAAAATGACTTTTTAGCTGAATACTCAACATATCCGTGGCCAATAATTTTAGGAACTCTTGACATGTCACCATTTCATTTCTGTTATGTGTCACTAGTTATGTCAGATGTCAGTGGAAAAAGTAATTAGAAGAATAGAGATACAACTAACTAGAAATGCTACTAAAATCTAATCGACAATGGACATACACAATTAAACGAATATCAACAAAAATAAATATAACTGACATTTGACATAGCTAGTGACAGAATAACAGAAATGAAATGGTAACTTACCAAAACTTCCTAGAATTATTGGCCACCGATATGTTGAGTATTCAGCTAAAAAGTCATTTTAAATTTCAAGATATACGCTTCGGGGGTGTATTCATAATTTTAATAAAGCAATATAGATGATAGCAATGATAAAAAACATGCAAAAATCTTGTTGAAGGGTAGACCTTAACTGTCATTCTTATCAGAAAAAGCCACTTTTGTTGGCCACACTGACCTTAGACTGAACTCCTCTATTCGATCTTAATTTGCTGTTAGGTTAGGTTCTATGTGAGTGGGCCTTCTCGCCACCTCCCCTGCGACATTCGTTAGGTCTAATGTGGTCATCCCTAGGGATTACAATTCACCTCACAAGCCTGTGCTTCTGACGAAGTCCATGGTTGTATTTGGTGATACTTTTTTGAAGTCGTTCGGCTCTAAGTATTAAAACCGAATATATTATACTTTACCCTGCCCAAGGCTGGACATGAGCATAGTATGTGCTCCGCAGTTTCGTCCTTCAAATTACAGAGCGTACAGTCCGAGGTCTGAACCAGACTCATCTTCTTCAGGTGGTAATTTAGTCGACAATGTCCTGTAAGCAGTCCCGACAGAATGCGTAGATTTGTTCTACTCCATTCCAGGATCTGCTTATTTTTTGTCTTAGAAATCTTTATTAATCATTAATTAAACATTACAATAGTACGATATATGAAGTAAAATTCTTCTCTCCCTTTTGTAACGGCTCCTTGCCCCTGAGCATTATCCGTTATTTTTATGCAAAATGATCTGCAATAGAACCCGGTCGAATCCTGACAGTTAACGTTCCCTTGGAATTTAAGACTGAATATCCCTGAAAAGCTACTGAAAAACAGGGTCACATTTATTTTTTGTACTCGGGTAGCATATGAACGTCTTCAAGTGAGAGAGCCCAGGTAGCTATGGCTGATCTAGCATTGCTTTCCGCAATTCCTAACAATGGTTCAGGTATTCAGGTCCGATAATTAATATATATCCCCTTTTTGCCAGAGTGCCGGCCTCCTCATTGCCCTCCACTCCTCGATGCGCCGGCACCCAGGTCAAAATGACGCTGTTTTTCTTGCCTAGTATATCAAGGGATTTTAGACAGTTATATACCATCTTAGATTTTATCCTATTCGAGCTCAGTGCTCTAAGAGCAGCCTGGCTATCTGACAGGATGTGTATGTTCTTTTTCACAGGTTGATTCATCAGCTCACTTGCAGCCAGTTCAATGGCGTATACTTCAGCCTGAAAGATGGTAGCGTACCTGCCCAGGTTGGATTTGATTTCCGGTTTTGGATCCGTCAGTGTAAATCACGTAGTCCGTTTTTAAGATTTTTTTCGCTATTGGTGATGATTTTCTAGTAGATGTATAAAAAACATCTCACAGTTCTTGTGGATTTCGGCCACCGACAGATTTTTTTTAAATTATGTAACAGCCAAGAAAATAGTAGCACCATCAAAATTAATTAGTCAGCGATTCATATTGTTGTCAATGCTAAATGTGTGGATGAAATATTGTAAAATTACTGTCAAATATGTTATCGTAGTGAAAATTATTTCGAAAAGATTTTCTACTGTTCACTGGTCTACGGTTTTTATGTGATTTTATCGGTAAATTAACGACTTTCGAGGATGTATATACACTTCCAGTGATTTATTACAAACGATACTTAATATTCAAGAAAGTAATCATGTTGAAACGGACCATGTCCATTGTTTTAGGACTTAGTATTCGATGTGCATTATTCAAATAGTTCTTTCTTTTTTATTG
>CAJUYH010010897.1:0-11686 GCA_910591685.1 Galerucella tenella
CTATGAAATCTACTTAAATGAATGATTTATTACTCCTCGTACTTTCTATATAGACTATATAAAGTAAAGACACATAATTAGCGACTACCTTGTTGACCAAACATAAATGTCACCACCCGATATCATCAGTTATCATCAGTTATCATCAGTTATCAGTTATAACTACACTACCAAATAAAGAGGGAAGGAGAGCTCTAATAGACATACTGCAAGCTCCAAACGTGATGGTGAGCTCTATTGGCAAAGCCCAAACATCTAAATTCCATAAGCTGGTCGCAAAAATATATAGATCTTGTACCTAAACACTATTAAAAATATTAAAAACACTTGAAATCGTTACTTCGACAAACAAGCGGAGTGGGCCCAGAAAGAGCTTCGTAGTCGACATCATGACGACCTCAATCAGCCACATCTCGAAGCAGTGAATTAGTGGCTCTCTAGTGGAACATTGTTTGCAAAAACAGAAGGATTTATGATGGCAATCCAAGACCAAGTAATGAATATCAACTATTAGAAGAAATTTGTCATAAGATATTCAAACATCGTGTCGGAGAAGAGCAAAAAGCGTCAACAAACAACAGAGACGATACAACACTACGTCGGGATGTTCAGCTATAGCCCAACATTGATTACCTACGCAGGCACAAAACATAATCCACCAGAAGATGGCCAAAAATTTGGATTTGTTAACACCTACAAGCCTTATTACAGTCCTTTTCTTTCTGACTCAGCTGCTGCTAGACTTTGGTACAAAGATTCCGTTCAAGTTGCTGGGCTGATGAGCCCAACCCAAGGATATGAATGTAACTTTTATGGACTATTTTGAATATTTTTTTGTCTTCATATCTGGTGCTTCAGTACTGGCTTCTCTGTTATCCTTATTTATGAAAAAAAAAAGTCTGAGAGCTGTTAACATTATTGACATTCACGCTGGCAGTGATGTAAAAAAAATATTTGATTCCTATTTTTTTTCATTTTGATGTAAAACGTTTTATTTTTTTCAGTGACAATATTTACGTTAGGCAGAGACCGATTTAAAAAATATTTTTGTGGATTGTAAGTAAAAAACCTAAAACTAGAAGCTTTTATCTTTAGAGAACCTCTTGAGAAGATAAAAGATCGTGTAAGAGAGTAAGAAGTGAAAAGTAAACAGAGTGATAGATGTTTATTATGGACGGGTGCGGGACTACCATAGTTAGGCAGGTCCCTGGGGATATACGGGATGAATCTTGGAGGAGGGGCGGCTGCCCGCTACCAAATACCGCCCGCCGCCACTTCTTGGACAAATTGCCGGCAACGAACAAACGGAGACTTGAATCACGTCGGCTGAAATATTCCACCAAGGAATATATTTTTTTTAACCCAGTTTTAGGGTGAATTTTTTTTATATTTTCCAATAAAATAAATAAATTACATTGAAAATTCTTCAATAAACTATATATATACGACGAAATTCCTCGTTGAATAAAAAAAAGAGTTACATTTGATACTATTACCGTACATAGAAGAGCTAGTAACCATAGCTAGTAACAACCCTTCCATTTCAATTGTTGTTTCAGCAAACTCAAAAAAGTTGTTATTTGTGATAGAACACCCTGTATATTATGAATAATATTAAATGTTTTTGGTGGAATAGATTGAAAGTACTATATTCCGGATCCCGTTTGTGCAGTAGAGATGGACTCCTGTCTTGAGGCAATGAGGACAATCATTCACTCTTGTTCTTATTTCCACGTAGATATTTGTCTGCTCCTCACTGTCTCGAAATCTACTCTGTGCAGACTTGAGGCAAATTTCGAGATCCTATCTTATTTTATTTTTTCGTCGTCACGGAGATTGAAGCAATTCGCATTTTTGTTGGTGACATTTTTCTATCAGATTAGTTTCATTTTTATACTTATTACTACAAGGATCTTGTTTCAAGTTTAAATTCAACCAAGGGTATACACGAGATGAGATCAAGTCACAGTCTCGTCGCCAAAAAAAACTCTTAATTACATTGAAAAACACACAAATCCACTTTAAACACATAAACACATCCAAAATCAGACAATATTTCATTTAATAATACACAATTACATACAATAAATGCATTTCATTCAGTTTGCTTTAAAAATCTCACGAAAAAAACGAGATAACATCGCATATGTGGTCTCGATATCGCTTAGAGCATTTTCTTTGTGTGACGTCCTAAACATATTTTGACATTTGACATATCTGTAAAACAAAGTTTACAAGTTTTAAGCGCTGTTTCACATGCATTGGTTGGACAATCAAATTTTTGTTTGGCAACCAATGAAATATTAACCTGACCACAAACAAATCAAATTTATATCGGACCCAGTAAGCTGTTGGCTAACAAAAACACAAGATTTATTTATTTTAGACTTTGATTTATTTAACAGAATTATAAATTTTGCCACTACGCGTTCTTCTTTCACCGAATAAACTAGACTGCCTGATACAAACGTTCATCCCGCTTTCCCTCGCCAGCCTTTTTACAACTTGTTTTTTTCCTTTCCTTCGTCTTCCCATAGTATTACTATCTCCACAAGCATTTGTTAAAGACTTCTTAACTTCCGTAACTGATTGATCTCCACCAGGAGATGCCCATTTAGACGCGTAACCTTGATTGCTGTAGATCACTTGACAAGGATTCTCCGTTCTTGAAGCTTCGTCTAAATTAGTTGAACTGCCACCTGGAAACCTCACTTGAAACGTTTCACGAGGTAAGACACAGGGATTTAGGTTGGTTACTGAATCTGAAAATTGTTTTGCTATTCTAAACATTGCGTCAGTGCAACTTTTGCGCTTTCCCCAAAGATTTTTGAAAAACCACGAACGTCGCCTGAAAGCAAATACATTATAATTGGGTGCTAGAACGTACTTGTTGAAGAAAACTCAATAACTTGTTAATGGTACTTACCTTGGCATATTCTCTGGTGAAGAACAGTGCCGTCGACCAACGTTGACTAATGTACCTTTTTTTAAATGACTGTATAGGTAAAATAACGCCCCAGAAACCATAATTAACGTGGATATATTCGGTGCATGACTGGTAGGAAGTGCAGGCTAAAAAACAACAAAATGTTAAAAAAGATCGTAAGATTCTGAATACAAAAATACATTTGAGGAACTTTGTTCTTTCAAGCTACAAACGTGATGGCGAGTCTCCCAACTAAATTACTTTTGGGTTACGATAAGCCTCTTGCCAGTCAGTGTCGTACCTACACCACAAAAATTATCCAAACAATTCCAAACGCCAACAGAATTGTAGGACAACTGATGAGACGCCTCTGTACAGAGCATTTATGTCTTGCAAGAGCTGTAGTGGGAGGTAGCGTTGAAAATGAGTTTGTGCGCATGGGGGCGGAGTCACCATCACATTTGTCGCTTGCAGTAGACAGTGCTTAGTCCTTGTAAGTTCTCACAGAAGCAGAGTATCTGACCCAGATTCAATACCCTGGTTGATATTTCCTTGTCTAACTTATTCAGTGAACTCTTTGGATTTGGATTGATGGTCTTTAGTTATGCAAAGTATGAAGGTGAAATGTACTTACTATGCGTCCCGTTACTGAGTCAAAGTATCTTCTAAAAACTACAGTACACAAAGCTAATGGAATACTCCCAGGAATCATCCTTTTGAATTTTTTAGGTGAAATATTGAGTCAACACATTAATTTCAATTGGAAAGGTTCAGTTAATTTAAACATAATTTATAACATAATTGACATTAAGATTTGGGATGTCAAACTTACATTTACATTTGTCAAAAGGTTGAAAACACAAAACAGACAAACCTATAGAAGTGAAAGTCCTGTGTCAAGGCATGAAAGAGGCATTTCAGAGATCGCAGAGGATAGGTTTAGAATGTTTTTTTGAATGTCTAACTTTAAGGATACGCGTAATATTGTACAATAGTTGCAGTTAAATAACTTTGCACTTTAATAATAACAAATATTGTATATTATAAGGAATGATACCACTAGTGTTTAAAATGCCTAAAGTTACATCTCGTTTAATTTTTGTTTCCTAAACGTCACACAAAGTGTATCTTCTGTCATTTATATTTAATATTCCATGATAATTTTATAGTTCTGTGTCATTGGATTTTTCAATGACACGTCAATAATTGTCTGTCAAAAAGTATAAAAAGCACCTAGTGTCAAAAACATCTTCAGTCACTCGTTTCGTAAGGTACAGTTTCACTTTGAAATTCCGTTCAAATGTCTAACAAAAACAAATCATGGTGCCAACAATCAATGGTCCAGCAAATGTGATTAAACAACAATTTGACTGTTGAGAGAGTGCAGAAGGACGTCGCTCAAGGCACGTGTCACTCAAAAGCCGAACTTACAAAACACGTGGCGCACACGATGAGATCATATCTGATGAGAGTGATGAGGCATTGTCGATGGTCGAGAACCGGAATTGTTAGTAGTTGATTGGGAAACAATTGTGGAACATTACAAGGAAAACTAGGCGTATTGTGATAAAGGGGTGGAAATTAAAATATTAGTTTGATGTTTTTAATCCGGCTAGTAAATTCCTTTATTTATTATATCGACTATACCTTTTTTAAACTAGAAGAAGCATTATAAAAAACGTCAATTACACCACTAAAAGTTACTATACTTTGTTTTTAAACTATATAAGAGTGATTCAAATTAAATTTGGCATTAAACTTCCAAAAAAACTAGATCCGGCACTAGAAATTGTTATTGTCCCCGAGTCAACACTGCAATTTGGTGAGAAATTCTGAAAATATTTTAAACTGGCAACATCGCGGTCATACCGAGTTAAAGGTGCAAGGTCATTGACGACGGAGCTGAAAATCGTTTGATATTTTACCGGGATTCGTATCTGTTTTCTTTATAATCTGTGACTATAGTTCATTTAAAAACCAGGAGTAGCGTAAAAAGCCTCACTCACACCACTAAAAGTTGCCAGATTAGTTTCTAAAGGATGTGTTCCGAAAAAGTAGTCAACAGTCGTGTTCCAAATATATTAAATATGCCTTGATGGGCTAAGAAATTAGCCGCGCATAGTCATTAGTCGATTTCTCTTCTAATCTGTAGTATATTCTTTAGATGTACCTGAGCATTAAGCTCAGTAAAATTTTCTCCTGTTTCGTATTTGAAATTTCTAATTCAAACTAAAATATTAGAACACCCACATCACTCTATTACGGGACTGAATACATTAAAAAGAAAGTTAATAAGGTAAATGGTTTAAAAATTCAAAAAGCCCGCGTCTTAAATTATAGTTCATACATGCCCAAGGTAGACGCTAGTGGTAACTTTATGCATCAGATCGCTACTCGTTTAACAGCTCTTTTGACATCGAAAAACACCAAAACATCCTCCTAACCTCCAAAAAACTTTCCTTCCTCGCTGAAAACTCTCAATTTAATCCCATTAAACGTCCCTAAAAATTTACTTTAAAGTACGAAAATTCAACACACCTGAGACATTTTTACAAATCATCTCGTTTCCTTTAATCACTTAAACATGGGACATTATTTTAGGGAGGGTATACACGCATTGAACGACAAGTGTCATTATTGTGCAGAATTAATGTAGCATCGAAGTCATAATAGCCTTCCGACCCCCACAGTGTAGAAAAGGGCTTTTTCGTAGGGCCAGATGTAGTTCCTTTTCATATTATATAGTTGGTAGTTGGATTGTGGTGTGCAAAACTTCCACTTGATCTAAGATTGACTATAGAACCAGACACGTGTCTGGTGCGATGAGCATTTGGCAGCCACAGTCAGTCAGTTCCCCTTTTCATCGTTTTTAGATCATTATATTGTTTTGATACTGATTTATTTTATATTTTTCGTGATAATTGATTTGATTTTAATAAAGAATTGTTGCCATCATAAGTAGGCCAGACGATAGGGATTTTTTTTCATAAGTACCTTAAAGTACATGGTGGTATTTTTTATTCTTCTCCTCCTTCCTCCCAGCGTGACACATTGAAATTTTTTTTATTCAACTGCAAATTTACAATCTACTGCACTATAGAGTAATAAGTAAATGAGATGTGGATTGGTGGCTTGAGTCAGGTACCGTCCATTAACGGTTCTCTGGATTTTTACAGATCTTCGGGCCAAATTCTTTTTAGTCTTCTTTCTTCTATTGGTAGGTTGAACAGGTTACTGATAAGTTGATTGCTATGTCTTCTGTAAGTTCCTTGTGGCATTACTTATTCTTTTTTCTCTTATTCTTCTGGGAATCAAACCACAATAATGTTTTTTATTTTTTATTTCGACGTTTCGGTAGCGTTCCAGCTACCGTTGTCAAGATTAACTAGTAATAAAATGAATAAAATAATTTTTGGTCCCTATCTGACACAACGAAAAAATATGACAACTAGACAATCAATAATATTTTGAAGTTTAAAACTACAAAACTTTGTTGTAAAATTTTATTAAGGTCCATTCATAGTAGGTAAAATGTGAAATAAAATATTTTATTTTATGGCATTCTAACGATATGATAGTCTACTAGAAATGGAATCCAGTGAAGTGCACGTTCCAGGAACGGTTTTTATTGGGATAGCATTTTTTTTTAGCTTATTTTGGAAATGTTGTTAATAAAACGCGTTTGTTGTTACTTTTTTGTGTATGATCATTTTTGTTTTCAAAACATGTATAACTCAGTTTGGTGATTTTGTGTATTGAAGTGTGTATTCGATTAACAACTATTCCAATGATTAATCATAAGAAAACCTGGATAAAAACTTATGATGCTATCCTGATAACGCAGATAATTGAGTATTGGAAATTTCTCTTTCTAACATTGGTAACCAAATTTGACTACATTCGGCTGAAATACTAGCTACACATTTATCTGCATTTAGTTGTATTAAAGCACTTTCTTTGATTTTTCGTCTCTTATTATTGGGCTCTTTCAATATTATTTTTGTCGAATCCCATTGAATTTTATGCCCCTCTTCCCAAGCATGTTTACAAATACCTGACTTAAAGAACTCCCTATCTTTGATGTATTTTTTATGTTCACTTATTCGGACTTTCAATGGTCTAGATCATAGGTTCCCAACCTTTTTTTGCCTACTGCCCACTTTAAGAATAAATTATTTTTTAACTCCCCCCTTTTTAAACATACTGTAAAACCGCTAAGTACTTATAACTGATTATTGAAACGCAACTTTATAGTATTCGGACAGAGTATCTTTTATTGAAAATAAAACAAACATAATCAATTCTTATATAAAAACTAATGTGAAGGTTGAATCTGATGCTGTTCAATAAGTTTGTTGATATCAGGTTCCAATTTACTCAAAAATGTTTGGAATGTTTAGAAGAGTAAATGAGTAGAATGTATGTTTTTGTTTCTTTTTTCATATATTTTATCACATAATTTATGTTTTTAAGTTTTTATATTTTACCAGAAAAATTTTATTATTAATAAAATGAATTTTAAAAAATTCGTGCATAATATTTTCTTATTAGGGCCCTTGTTTTAAATTATTCTGTGTGTAACATAATTTTCTGAAAAATCCGATAATTTTGTCAACGCTGCTCGATAATTTCTTACCTCACGTCTGGCAGCACTGAGCAGCACGCACCAACAGGAATAAGACAAACGTGCATAAACTCGTTTATCTCATTCGACGCCCAATCGTACTCGACAAGCAAGAACAACTATTATAGAACCAGCCGATTGATACAGGAATGTACAAATCGGATTATTTAACAAAAACTTGTTAAAACATGATTGCCCGCGGTCTATTATATCGAACCGAGTTTGAGCTATATCTTAATTAATATTAGTTGATGTTCACAAGATGTAGTCGAGAGCTCAGTCGGTGTCCAAGAGTCTTCCTAGCTAGGTAGATGAAATTATAAATCGACCCCAAAGCCCTACACAAAGCCCCCTTTTTTTCTGGGTCTCTTACCGCCCCCCATTAGGCCAGCAGCGCCCACAAGAAGGCGCTATCGCCCACGTTGGGAAAGACTGGTCTAGATGTTTCACCTAAATAGAATTTGTCGCATTCACAAGATATCTGATATATGCAATTTTTTGAAGATTGTTCTTCATTTTTTGGTTTCGTTTTTGTTAAGATAGATCTCATCGTTTTCTGTATTTATTTGAGCGAGTTGTGATGATGTCTCTGATATATAGTATTCTTAGATCTCTGTGTATAGTGTCATTTGAAACATACCATGGAGCATTTATTTGTAGACGAATGGTTTTAAATTGGAAGGACTGTAGGATCTTGGTGCTAGATGGTTTGCTGCAACCACACAATTCAATACCGTATGTCCATATAGGTGTTAATATGGTCTTGTAGATTAAGATTTTGCTCTCTGTAGATAGCTGTGTTTTTTGTTAATTGGCCAATTTGGTCTAAATGAAGACCAAGATATTTGACCTCTTTGCATATCGGTATTGGATCATCATTAATGGTAACTTGTGGACAGGCACACTGCTTTGTGGTGAATGTAATTTGATTAGATTTATTAGTGTTGACTTCGATTTTCCATTTTTTTAGCCATGATTGCAGAAGAGTTAGGTGATTTTGAAGTTGGTTGGAAGCTGTGCTAGGATCAGTATTAGATGTCATAGTTGCTGTATCATCAGCAAATGTTGCTATGAACGTTTCATTGGTAGTTGGAACATCTGCCGTATATAATAAATATAAGAAAGGGCCTAGACACTGCCTGAAAAATTTGGAGAAAAAAAAGTTTTTTGATTTTTTTTCCAATTTGGGAAATCGATAGACTGGTAAACTTTTTTTTATATTAATCTACATACTTCAAGGTAATTATAAAAAAAATCAGCCGTATTGCTAATTACTTTGGTCTACAATGACCCATACCGGCTGGTATGGATTTTCGACATTATTAAACATTTCAAATCACAGCTGAATGAATCTCACTAAAACTTTAAAATAATTAAAAATGTTCTCACATAAATTCAACCGATCGCCGTGCCAAAAATATTGACGGGGTATCTTAGAAAATGAGCAGAAAGGGACCCGAGGCATCGGCGTCCCAAGGGATATCCACTGTCAATGTCGTGGAACATTCGACGGTGCTGCCAATGGCGAAGCGTCGCCGTGGATAGGCTTCTGTCGCATGAACGGCATCGGGATGCTAGTATATGTGTGGGAAGGCGTCGCTCGATCTGGTCACACTTCTCCCAAAGGAATAACGGATAGTTGTATTGTATAGGGTGTTGAGAAAGTGAGATACACTTACGTTCAAAAATTCTTTCTCTTCGGATATGATAAAAAAGTCAGTATCAGTCAAATTGAAAGCGTAACGTTGAAAATAATATTTACTTATAATAATTGTGTTGGTTGATGACGGAATCGCGTGATCTTTACCAGCATCGCAAAGCGGGAAACCCTTTTGCCGATGTTTATGAAATGGATCTGGAGATATTAACGCACTTACGATCTTAAATTGCTTCTTATCTTATTAGACGCTATGAAGAGGGGCATTAACCGGTTAATTATCCTTTATATTCCAATTAAATTTTCTTCTTGTTGTTAAAACCCCCCCAGTTTTGGCTTTTGATGTTTTTTATAATCATTGATGATAATAAGTATTCTAGTTCTTCGCCGCCGGTTTCAGGATTTGACGTTATGGATTAATTTTATCAATTATTGAATCAAAAAGTTGTAATCGAACTAAAAAGTGAGAGTTCTTAATTTAAGAATAAAATGATAAGGGAAAAAATGAATAGCGTATGGATTAGAGATAAATAATATTATGAAATAATACTACAAAAACAGTTTTTTCAGATAAAATGTTTATAATTATTTTAAGAAACATCCTGTAAATTTTAATTAAGACATGTCGTAAAAATTACTCAACAAAAATATATACGAAATTATCCTTTATCATAATTCAAACATATTAATCATTGCTACAATTTATTTTTACAACAGAATGAATGATAAAGTTTGATAAATATAGAGCATTTTAAATGTATACTTGTATAAACTTCAGCTTTTTAACTTTCTAACGCCGTATCTCAAACATACCATCAAGTACAAATATTAATTACATGGATAAAGTCAGCTTAGATTTTCAGCTAAGGCTGTGGAAATTTTCAAACATTTCCTCAGGTTCATTTCCAAAAAAAGGGTGAGATGTATTTGTCCTTGATCTTCATAGGAAGTTTCTAATGAAATTTTCTTCCTCACAGACGTCTTTCTAATTAAAAATTCATAGATTCCACCATGCACAGACCACGGTGAGTCTTGGCCTGCACCTGCCGATATAAAGGAGATGTCTCCTAGTGATCTGTCCACCTTCCTGAGAAGGACAGGATAAACAATTACATAGGAGGACAACTCCTCGGGAGGATGCACAATGGGTCACATGTGGCCTAAATGCTGTGAGCCTACACTCACCCTCCCTACTTTACAGATACAGATGCACAGACCACATGCAGAGTGAAAACTCTGAAGCTTCAAGTTCAGAGGTCCACATGGAGCCTGAGACGAATCAGAGGAGTTCAAGATGATACATCTAATTGCATCCTCTATAGATCCATAGAAAAGACAGTCAGGATTTACGTTGAGGACGAGGTTAACAAGTGATAGGCCAAGACGACGTCTCATAAAATGACATGTCCTGGTGACTAAAAACTAAAATCACCAGGCAGAGGGAGTGTAATATGTAAGTGAAGCTTCAATAGATCCATGGAACAGTTGGTCGACATTTCAATTGGGGACAGCATCAGATATGTTTTCGAGCGAAGAGACTCTAAAATGTGTATAAATGAGGCTCAATTGAGTGAGATAGTACTAGAAAAGACAGGCTCGAGTCAAGTTCACCCAAGAGACAGCCAAGAAAAAAACGACTCGGTAATCGAGCGACTAAAGCGACCAGTCGAAGGAGTACAGTTAATCTTCCAGTAGATCCACGGGATAGTGGGTGGTTATATGCTTTAACAAGTGAAGTCACTTTACAAGATCTCAAGCGAAGAAAGACTCAAAATGTAGATGAATAATAAACAAGATAGTACTAGAAGTTGCTCTATTGGAAATGAACTATGGAAAAGACTTGCTCGAGATAGATCTGCCTAGGTAAGATCCAAGGAACACAACGTCACATGAGATGATATGACCAAAAGTTACTAAAGAACCAGAATCATAAGAAAGGGGAGATAAAGAGTGAACATGTAAGCTAAGTTTCGGTAGATCCATGGAATAGTGGGTGAAGATATGAAATGAAGACAGTTTTAACAAGTGGAGACACTTTAAAAGATCTAAAGCGAATAAAAAAGGCTCAAAATGTAACTGAATATTGAACAAGATAGTACTAGAAGCTGCTCTATCGGGAATGAACTATGGAAAAGACTATATAGCTCCAGACAGTCCTGCCTAAGTAAGATCCAAGGAAAACAACGTCACATTAGATGACATGATGGCCAAAGTGACTAAAGAACCGGAATCACAAGGCAGGGGAGATGAAGAATGAACATTTAAGATTTGAAATGAGGACAGCTGTAACAAGTGGAGACACTTTACAAGATCTCAAGCGAATTAATAAGGCTCAAAATGAAACTGAATATTGAACAAGATAGTACTAGATGTTGCTGAACTATGGAAAAGACTTGCTGGAGACAGTCTATGTTAGACCCAAGGAAAACAATGTCACATAAGATGACATTACCAAGTGACTAAAGAACCAGAATCACAA
>CAJUYH010010898.1:0-11682 GCA_910591685.1 Galerucella tenella
ATAAAAGCTTCATCAACTCAAATATGGGGCGTATAAATCAATTAAGCTCTAGGATGTTGGAAGTAATGTTGACATAATAATTTTGGACGTGATATAATGTCAAATACGTATTGATGGAAAAAGTCAATTTTATTATGAGTAAAATGGCGACACTGTGTCCAGCATATCATGGATATATATGTATATATATATATATAATATGTATACATGTATAGATCTTTGAAACAGTGGAAAAAGAATCGATTCTCTTGGCGCACAACTCTCTCGATTCATTTGCTCCAGGCAATGGACGATGACAAATGAACATTGTCAAGCTGACACACCCTCACGAATTGTAACATTAGTTGCTGTTCATCAAAGTGGCATTTCCGTTAGTTTCGTTATGCATTTTTGCCACCTTGGGCATATTCAATTGAAGAATATTTCTAAAGTAAACATATATAGGTTTTGTGTTTATGTATAGAAACTTTCGCGCGCAATTATATGGATTAATGGTAGTCATGTTTGCTGTACAATTATTCATAGTGTTTCCAACTCGCTGATTATATTATCTCACAGTTTGTATTATTTCAATGGTAAAAATTCTTATCCAAATTGCAACAGTTATAATTAAATGTTGTAATTTTTCTTTTTTTATAAAAAATATTCTTCTTAAAGCATCTAATTAACTCCACACAAATATATATTTTCCACTTTCTCTTGTCGATATATGTAAGAGCATCTCATAATTTACAATTTATACATATGTGTTATGAATATCTGTTTCCGCTTCAATCACACAATGTGAAACTTGGTGAATTATATTGCAATATTGCAAAATGAATATTGCTCAAGTTTACGAATGAATAATAAATCGATTTATTATTATTATACACATATGTATATGTTTTTTCGTTTGTGTTTTGCAGATCACGTGATGCCGCCGCCCGGCCATCACTGTCAGTAGTTGTGGGCCTAAAACAAATGGCCTCGATCCTTGGAGATGGCACGGGCCCCGGTGGGCCCGGTCCAACTAGATGTCTTCTCCTTTTGCAAAGATCATTGGCCATTCAGTTGAGTCGCGGACCTCCACCTTCAGTACTCATTGCAAATCAACATGATAGCTCCAAGGAGCATCCAGCAGACGAGATGTGGATGTATGATAAGGGTTACAATCTCTTCCAAGTAAGTATACAGTTACAATTTAATAATGATTGACAATAATTTACCTGATCGTATCGTAAAGATATACGAATAGATCTCTGTTAATGCAGGAAGAATTCACATATAAGACCAAAGGTTCAGGCAATCATTTTATTTACTAAATAAATAAATTTTAGTAAACTATATTTAAGTAATTCGTAATTTAATTTTATTCTACATTTTATTAAGTAGTAGTAGTAGTAGTAGTAGTAGTTGGAGACTTGTGTGTCAAGGTGATTGGTCAACTCTTTCAAAACTTCAAGTGTCTTCGGACAATGTTCGGTCAGTAGTTTACAACGTAACCAATAAACCACCGTTGAGCCACAATAAATTGGTTAGTGATTGGTCTCACCGTTATATCCTCCACAATGAACATACAATGAGTTATGAGCAATTTTGCAAAAGCTCACGGGTGACGTGTGGCTGTCAGACACTCATTCATCAGACATGCAAATATATATGTATATTCGAATATGAAAAGCAACATAATATGCAATTCACCTGACTACAAACAGACAAAGTATTTTATTTAATCAATGTCATTTCAAAATGTTTCCAATTTATTTTAGTATTTTGCCATAGTTTAAGAAATTATTACTGAATAATTATATGAAATATACTTTTTCTATGAGTATATATACATGTTTAATTATCTGTAAAGCACCTTTCAAATAATTGCTTTATGCAATACTAAATCAAGTGTTTGAATTTATATTTGAATTTCTCCTGCTTTGTTTCCTCGATGCTTTCAATGAGATATGAAAATTGGAACATCTCCATTCGATTTCACAAGTATGTACTTGAAAGAAGTGTACGTTAGCGTGGCGCCAATTCACACAAGTACACTCGACATCCTTCACCAAATTTGCTTAGTACAACCGAAAAATAAATTGCAATGACATGCTGCTGATTCATGGAAAGAAGAAACTAGAAGAGAAAATATATAATGTTAAACGAAGCTAAATTTTAACAATGGTTGTATATTTATAATGTCAAGTTTTTTTTTGTCTTCTCTTTTCGTGGCATTCGATGACCCAATTGAAGGAAAAATGGTTTGTGGTTTTAAGTATCTGCTTGACTTTATTGCTATCAAATTCATTGAACATTGTGCAATAATGAGAGCGATAAATTGCCAATTGTGAAATTTATAGCTCATTTATTTTCACAAGGATGTAATATATATTCTTTTTGAAATTAAAATTTATAGCATTGCGCATTAATATTTCCGAGAATTACAATAGCAATTCGATATATTTTTAATTTTATTAGCCGTTATTTTTTTTTTTTTATAAAATAAAGATAAATTAAAATGATTATATATTACTTAAATAAAATTAATTCACGTTTTATCAATTTTTTACCTTTTCTTTTATCTGATTTAAATAATAGTTTATTTTTGATATCTGCACGATATATAATCTTACATATGCACGCACAAATTATGCGAAGAGCATATATACATATGAATATGTATATCGGCAAATAATCTTCATCCGGTTCGTTAAATATTAGAGTGTCTTTGACCAAGCAATAAAATGTAATACCAGTTACTGTTATAAGTATAATAACATGTATGCATATACCGTTTCTTTTCATGGTCGATAACGATATGGACCCAAATGACGTTACATTCCCGCATTCACAATATACTTAAATACATTATTGCAAATACAAGAATTAATAAATAAATAATACATCGATAATTAATAATGAATATCCATATAAATACAAAAATATATTTAGCAATTTCTTGTTTGTCGCGATAATTTCTGATGAAAATAAAATATATATATATATATCTCTCAATAATAAATCGAATAATGGAAGAGTTCTCAGTCTCTCACAGATACGTGTATGTGATGCAGTAACGAATTTTCTAGAAAAAAAAAAAAAAAAAGAAAAGATGCTTGATTAGTTGATTACTTGTCAGCAATGATTATATATATCCACACATCTATACGAGAACCCTCTTCACTTCATTCTACCCCAAATGACTTTGCACGAAATACAAACGTGTATATATATATTTCTCTCGTCGTTGTCGCCACCCACAGTTACTTCATATAGATTTCTTTCGCAGTCGCAATATCGATTTAACCGAGCGCAAAGACATAAAGAGAGCGTGTTCATACATGAAAGACTATATATATATACAGGACGCAAAAGTCTGCATACAGGGCATTGTTCACTTTATCAGGTATTCCTTTGAATTACTCCGACTCAATGTTGATCCTATGACGCGATACAGCTGTAGGCATATCAAAAAACAAAAATAAAAAATAAACAAAAATAATAAATAACAATTGCACATACACACACACACACATACATATATAGATATATATATATATCTATCTCTATCCCACAATATTTATTCACCGAAAAAAATGAAAAAAAAAATACTATATTATTTATTTTCCAACATTAAATATAAATTTTTCTCTCCATTTGTCGAACCTGTTGATGAATAATAAAAAAAAAAAATAAATCGATCATCGTATCGTCTTTAAAAGATAAAATGAAATATTTATGATTCAATAAACCAAAGAAAATAGTAGTTATACACATGTATATTGTGTGTATGTGTGTGCGTGTGTGATTTTACGATCTTCGATCGATCGTTCACGAATATATGCTGTATATTCCCGGAAAGCAACGAGTCTATGGAGGGCATTGCCTCTTGTTTGTTGGCTCACGCACGGCTAGTCGAGAGTAGCTATATGAGCGTACCGTACACGAGGGATAAGAACCGCCACCGCCGCGCGTGGAGGAAGCCAAAGCGACGTGCGCGTGTATACAATCTTGTGTATATACTGTAACGTTCCTCTCTCTGTTGTATATAATGGTGTGTAGAGTATTTTTCGCTTGAGAACACGACCGGACGCAGGCTTATACTCTTGTCCATTTTATATATACACATATATATATATATATATATATATATATATATACCTACCATACGTTCATACCACATATATGTGTGTATATATATGCATAAAGATAAGAAAGGCGTCTCCTCTGGGGCACCGCGCGCTTGAATTCCCTCACTCGGCAACAGTGAATTACAAAGTCGAGACGGCCTTCGGCGAGACGCCAATTCTATTTTATTTCCGCGGCGGTAAAGAAGCGCGGAAGGATATAATGCTCTATGGTCGTATAATATTAGAGAATACTATATGGTTTATTGCAACTCGTGCGTTTTTCAAATTGAATTTATCGTCAAGTTGTAATTTTTGTTTCGGTAATTGTTCTTACAATCCATTGGTATAAAATACGACAAGAGATGGCCCAAAATTCCGAGTATATTGTATGACATGTCTAACCAGTCAGTTATATGCTAATTAATAATAAATATATATCAATTAATTAATTATAATTTCATTGAAAAATGAAACTTTGTTAAAATGGCAAAATGAAAATATTTCATTGTAGATAAACCGGTTCAGATTGGCGGATTAAAATCATTATATATTATAATATATTATATATTATAACTATGTTATTGGACAGGTATAAGCGTATTTAATCCGTTGACATGGTGGAATGAAAGAGAAAAATAAAAATCCGCTGAGCGTTTGACGCGCGTAACGTTTGACAGACGAAAACCGCTGGCATAGCACTTTCGCTCAGTTTACTCACTGTCGATCTTTAATATAGCGTTAACTTTATGTAGTTATGAATATTATATAGATATATAAATGTTGATTGTTGAGGAGGAGAACGTGTGCTAAACCACACTGCACACTGCGTGGCTTTTCGCGTCTCTCAAGCCGACATAATCATCTAGAATTGACTGTATAAAGAGAACGATGTCTTGTCGCACTTTCACTCCGCCGCACTGAACAAACATTACACATAAATATATATATAAATATAATAAAAATCTAGAGGATAAACGTTCATCACTTTGACTTCCAATATGTAACTTTGACTCTTGATATTCCATTAAAAACAAATAAATAAATGCAAATGTATAATTATATATTATTTATATAAATAAAACATAAATTTACAATTCCATATTTTTTGGCAAAAAATAATAACAATATATATTTTTAATACATCAATGAAATTTTCTTTTACTTTCCATTTTGTTAGAAATATATTGTTGCATTATTTCCAATTTTTATTTCGTTTATAAATACAAGTTTTAAATGTTTTCACCAAGTATTGTAAGTAGGTACCTTGAAAAGAGGTTTACGATGTTGTTGCAAGACGCTGTATTATATCGCACACAAATCCATTTTCTCTTTCATAGTTGCGCGTATATATGTGTATGTTATGTGCACATATATTTATGGATATAGATGCATGTAGAGCGAGAATAGAATTGACAATGAACACTCCCTTGGATTCAAGTGCCTGGCGCTTGTGGTCGAGCGATTATTTCTTTCTCTCTTTGAGTATTGTTGGTGTTAACGTTTGTATGTATGCGCGTAATACTAGTTGCCTATAAGAAGTTTAATGCCGATTCGATACTAATTCACGTTGTCTGTATATTGTATGTATACTGTTGGTGAACGCAAGTAACTAATAGTATGCAAACGACTTGAATAATACACTTTACTTAACACTGCTTAAACGCTACTGTATGGTGTATTGCAAATACTGCTTTTAAAATATTACTAATAGCATCATTTAGAATTTGAACTATATATAATTATTTTTAAAAAATACACACATATATACATTTGAATATTATTTTTCATTTATTCGTCGAGGACAAATGGCATGATCGAAGTAAAAAATGATTTTTAAAAGTTATAATTAAATTTTCTTTGCTTTTATTTTTTCACTTTTTATTCATTGTACGTTTGCCAGTATTATCGTTGGAAATTTTAGATACGGTTCGTAATGTTATTTTCATTATCTTAAAGTTTGGAAACAGACAAAAAAAAAACTCAAATTTTCATTTTCTTACGGATTATTCCAATATGTTATACCTCCAGTATATTATATTAAAAGCACCAAATATAAACGACTTTTTTCTATTAAAATCCAATTATTATATAAAACCTACGTCCCGAAATTATTCGACGCTATATGAATTTTCGAATAGACCTCAAATCAATTTCAATCTCCACTTCAATTGAATTCACTTCCTTCAAACATATTACCTTAAAATTCCTAGCAATAATAAAAATGCATAATAATTTGAATTCCCATGCTCAAAAAATCTTTTCTTTTCTTATTCACATTTATCATAATGAAATATAAAAAATAATAAAATAAATAGATAAGAAGAAATGAGGACAAGGCTGTGACGATCTTGTATAATATCCCTAGCTCTATTACGTACAAATACCTTATACATATACATACATATAATAATATATTTATATATAACGGAATATTTCCATGTGGCGATGCTATAATAGCCCGTAGATACGGACGTACTTGTCAAGACTGCAATAAAAGTAGGTAGATAGGTAGAAACACATTCATGTATAAACTTATACATGTGTTTATGTACATATATATATATATATATATATATTTATGCTATGGGCAAAAGACGCGCCTGCCTACCCACGTTCGGGATACCGCGTATACGCGCGGCCACCACCACTCTTGTACCCGCTTGCATTTTCGTATTAGCATATAAATTATGTTATCGTTATTTATGCTCAGGGCTGGATGCATATATATATATATATATATATGTGTATGTGTGCGATGTGGAATACGCAATGTGCGCCGACATCATGTGCAGACACTCAGAGGGTTGTTGATTAAACGTTTTGTAGACTTTATATGAACTGCTGGACGCTGCACACCTCAAGGCTGCTAATTAACAATGTATATTATATATATGTATATATATATATATATGAAAGGTAGAGAGAACAAAAATTTTACGACTCAGTCATCAAATGACTCGTATCATTTGTTTATATATATATGTATTAATATAATTTATGTCATCATTATAAACACTCAATTATACAATTGATAATTATTTTATTACGACTTTATATATGTATTTATTCATATATATGTATGTATATATTATTATTTTACATAATTATATAGAACTGCAATTATGGCATTAGGCCGATGTGATTACTTGCCAATAAATTTTGTGTGTATTTTTTGATAAACAAGAAATTATGGTAAAATAAAAATGATTAAATACGACACGAACTACTGCAAATAAAATTCATATATTTGTACATATATATATATATATATATATGTATATGTATATTTTTGTTCAGTTGTATATGTAGGTATGTAGGGGTATGTAAATTACACGGTTAAATGCAAAATCACACGTTCTATAGGACTGTTAAAGGGTAAGCGTCGATGTGTGCTTGAATGACCGTGTATGTCCATATGTATATACATATATATATATATATAGTCGAGAGGGATATTACATAATAATTAGTAGCCAGGTAAACGACCGTGTGTATATGTACAGGTGCTGTGTGTGGCCTGCAACCCTGTTATACACAGTGTATAGATAGAGGTCATTGCAAGCCGCAAGTTCACTGCCAGTGTGCCACAAGCAAATTATACTGTGCGCATGTAGGTATATGTATTTCCGTCTATCCATTTATACAAATTCTTTTCAAGTATATCACAACGCGATGCGGCACGATATACCACCATTCTATTGGCCATTCATAACAGTTTATTTCCATTCTCTTTGGTCTTTTATTACCTTTAACTAAACTAAATGTTTCCATTCATTTCATGTAAATGCAAATTATATTTTCCATTAAAAAAAAAAAAAAAGAGAATGAGAATAAGAAAGGAAAGACTTGTCTGGTATTTCCGCACAGCTGACACTTTGATATATTTATAAACGACCTCTAAATCACTTACAGACGAAATTAAATGTGTGTAAAAAGGAAGAGTGGAATTTATTATTATTATTTAATTCTATTTTTTTTTTTTGTCAAATCGATTTTTTACACTTTGTCTCGTCAGACGCATGTGCGAGCACAGTTACAGTATGGGTGTGGACGGCGACGTTATTTTATGGAAGACGTTGTCGTATCGATTATTCACGTCTTATATACATATATATAACTGCCACGTACACTCTCACTTTCGTTCTTTCGCTCTCTTTTGACTCTCTGGTCTTGACACATTTGAAATATGTTCGCTTGCTCTATCCTTTCTTTTTTTTTTCTACTTCTTCTTCGTCTTCTTTTTCCTCTTCTTCTCACACTTAGATTCTCTTGTTCGAGAATCGCATTTTGCCTTGTGTAGAAACTTCTCAATGGAGACGTGACGTCAATAAAAATAAAATTACATGGCATAGCCATTCAATAATAAATATATATACATATGTATAAGAATTATACACAATGAAAAATTAATTGCGTGAAAAAAAATATAATAAAACAGCTTTATATAAAATGCACGTGTTTAATTGAATATAGTGTTAATAATTTTGAAATTGATTTGGTGTATTATATTCAATGGTGGCTATGTTTATTTCATTAATTTCCAATATCAATAAGGCAACATCTCGTGCATTGACACCATCTGTGAATGCATTAGTACCGTATATCCAAGTTGATTTTCAGACATATTTCTTCATATTGAATAACGACATAATTGTGTGTTGAAATCGAATTAATTTACTTTAGACTCTTGTCATGAAGTAACAGTCATAAATCTACGGTAAAAAAAATTTTTCAATCTATAAAATATTCGATAAAATGTGATTTTATTATTCGTTTTAATCAATAAAATATTTTATTTCGATATTTTTAATACATTTCAGTCGACTACTTTAAAGCTAAGAATTTTTTTTCTTTTCTTACCGGTTTTTTCTTTATGTTTGGTAAAAGACTGATGTCTTTTGCAATAATGTCCCCAGGGACTGTTTGAACCGCAACGGCGGCGTCTCGAGACTTGACGGGACAAAAAAAAAGGGGAAAATAAATGATGGGGAAGAAGAGGATGGAGTTCAATTCACTATAGAGTGAATGGGCAGGACTCTCCGAGGGATCGCCTTATATATATATATGAATTCAGACACTTGTCCATTGAATCATTCACCAAACTAGTGTTGCATATATATATATAGTCTTTTGAACAAACATATCCAGCAAAAGAGGAGAAAGTATATGTATAAATATAAAACCGCAGCAATTAAATAAAATGTCACATTTTATTTATTATATTTTATCTATTTACTTTTCTCTACATTCATTAACCTCAAATTGAATTCTTTCATTTAATCGTATATACCAATAAATCCTTCAATTTCCAATGGAACTTTGTATTCACAAATCAATTTTTTCATTTCCCTCAATAAAAAATTCATATAAATTTTATAGTTATTGCCATTTTTCCATTTAAATATAAACATTTATTTCTAAATAAATGAACCGATGTTGATGACACATATTCTATAATAAATGTCCTGCACACGTCTGCAAAACTCAAGTATATATATAATAAATATGTCTCCTCGTTATCACTTGCAAGACAAAATTAATCGTTGTCTGACGATAATCAGTTATTTCTACTTGCACCGTCTATCAAAACTTTCATCCACCAAAAAATATATATTTCTTTTTATCTCACTTCAATCCACTCTATTGTTTCAACTTTCTTTTTTTTATATATGTCCCTCTCATTTTCCTGTCTTCTTTAAACATCAATTCTTGATGTAAAATTATCCAGTACACATGCTTTATTCTTATGCTTGGACGTGGCAACTATAAAATATATGCGCTCATGCACACCCATTTTCACCCCGTGAATTAGTCTCACGTAGTCATAAGCCTCCTTTCATACATACACCTATATATATATATAGAAAATGATATATATATATATCCGTTATATGCACACGCGTGCTCTGATGTCGACGTTTTAACTGAACGCCATGAGTCAATACAAATTAACCCTATTATTGCTGCTCCACGCGACTGCAGATATTCAACGGCCCATAAATTTTCATCAGGATTAAACTCGCAAACTTCAATATATATATATATATACAAATGTATATATCTATATATAATTTTCAACTCAAGTCATAATAAGTATTGCAATTCATACATATACATATGCTTTGATAAATTATTCGAGTTTTCGCAGTAGATGTAGGGGAAAGCCAATAATTATCATCGCACATTCTGTAGGATATAAAATCAATATAGGAAGATTGTTATACTGAAATATGTTTCAATTGCTCTTTACAAATATTTATATCCTTATGGGGCAATTTTTTTTCGCTACATTTATAATATCGATCGTATTATTCTCTGTATTGATGATGGTTTTGTGTGGGTACTACTTCAGTGAAGAAATAATGTTCGTAAATGGCTTGTGAGGGCTGCAAAAGTGGACGAAATAAAGGGAGACTGTAGGAGATGGAAAAAAAAATTGAGGGTTGTTGAACTTCCCCCAACGTCGAAATGGTTCAACGAGCAGTAAACACTTAGTGACGGTATATACTGCAATATATTTTATATGTGGAATAAAAAAAAGTACAGTGGAAGGGCATAGATATTTCCAAGAATGTCCCATAAAATCTGAGATTATTATCAGTGAGTGATGATGGATCAATTTGACTTTCACTTTCTATTTTATTTTCAATAAATAGTAGTCAAAAATTAAATATATAAAATAAAATATTGATAGGAAGTGATGAAAAATATATCTAGATTTAGTTGATAGTTAATTAATGCTACTACAATTTATATGGCTATTAGAAAAATATTTTTATTACGTATAGTAATGGTAAAAAGTAAATATATATAAAAGTCATTGAGAATTTGAAAGTGAAATTTGAATGAAATACTTACGCATTTTATCGTCATTAATTTATAAATAAGCGAATGAGAGAATAGCAAATAAAAATATTGGCACTGGGTTAAAAGTCAAAATGACTAATACAAATGTAATTTCACAATGTTTATATCTGTTATGCATTAACTGAGAAGATGAAACAATAAATATCTAAATAGCTACATTTCATTTAAATCCAACTTCCGGCACAGTCGTAACAGACATTTATATTTATATTATTTTCCAATGTTTCAATTAAATAAACCACGTTTTATTGCAGAGTTTCTTGGAGGCAAATTCCAAGTGCTGGTGGAATGCAGCATTGGTGGACGCAACACGACAATTGAGATACAAAGGTCATGTGTCACCTGGTGTTTTAATGGTTGCTGGGCCGCCATGTGCACTAGAAGTATTGCGTGCCGCATGGTCCAGAAATGTATTGAGACCGCCAGCCGATCACGCCATCACTTGTCTTGGTAAGTTATATTATTCTGTAACCTCTCATCGCAACATATAACTATAAATACACACACCCATGCATTATAATCAAATGATTTATGTATCTTTAATTGTCATCTAATACATTATCTCACTGACAAAATTGTTGTATTACTACACACACATATATAATAATATTTAATTGATGAATGGAATTTTGAGAACCGTGTCTCCTTATCAACGGTATATCATATATGCGAATGAAAAGAAATATGACGGGATAAGAATATGTAGAACTGT
>CAJUYH010010899.1:0-11681 GCA_910591685.1 Galerucella tenella
GCTTCATTAAAACTCTAGAACAATGTAAATGTGACGTCGCACCTTATGCTTATGACAAATTTATGAAAAAAGCTCAGGCCGCCATTATTTCGACGTTTTTACAAATCATGATGATGAATTTTATGGTTATATATTATAAAAAAGGAGAAAAATCAGACTTTTCAAAAATCGACGAACTCAAACCTAATGATGTACACCCAATGGCTAGAAATAAATTTAAATTTTTGTTTAGGAAGATAATTGAAAATGATTGGTTTTAAAATAATATCGACTGCAAATATAAGTTACTGTGTATCATATTCTGTGACCATAGCAACAAAGACAAACAATAGGTGCTTTCGATTATTCACTTTTGGCTGCTAGTAGCAGCTCGTAGTGACTGAATTCCGTTAGTTTATTACCGGGCGTGACGCCTAGTAGGATAGGCCCTTTAATAAGGATATTAACATTAAATGATTTGCCTTGATATTAAAGATCTTTCTAGAAGATTGTCTGTCAACATTTGTTTATTAATGGAGAATCCACTGGCATTCCCATGGAACAAAATAAGTATCATTTTAAAATTATCAAATACATTTTTATAATATCCATTATTGCAAGAATATTGTTCCTTTTGTGTAAATATTGCTCTCTCTTAATATGTTTTCTGGTGTGAAGTTGAATAAAGTTGTTGATATTGGGTCTTCCTGGCATACTCCAGTTTTGTTATGTAGGTACCTATCTTTTTGATGACCATTAATGGAAACAGTTTTTGTTGTATAATTTTTATAACCTTATTATTTTTCCTGGTATCCTCAAGTTTTCCATACTTAATTCATTTCTGTTCAGCATATCATAATATGCTGTCATAAAGTCTATAAAAACGACAATGGGCAGCTAGATTGTGTTCAAAGCTATTAGACAGTACTTGTTTTAGCGTGAATACTTGTTCATTGGTTGACCTTCCTCTTCGAAATCTGCACTGGTAATCCCCAACTTGCCTTTCTTCGTAGTGATCAAGTCTGTTTTTAAAAGTTTTTGCAAATATTGTATATAGGTACAACATCAAGCAGTGAAATTCCTCTGTAGTTTTCGCAGACAGTTGGGTCTCCTTTTTATAAAATTAGTATGATAACTTCTTCTGTCCATTGTTGAGGTAACAGTTCTTTTTGTCATGTCTGCGCTATTAATTGTTAAACTCGTTGATAAATTTGTTTCTCAAGGGATTCACCCCCTTCTTTTATTAGCTCTGCAATATACACGACGATTGAGACAAGTAATATATCAGAATTGGGCAGTAGTAGATAATTATAATTTTGAGGGTGTTAATTAGAGCAACTGTTGCATGTTTTTTTGTTATTGTGTTACCTAATGAGTTATTTGTTTTTGGTCACGAGACGTCGCATTCAAAATTATTAATGGGACAACCTGTATATTTGTGCCTATCTGTGTTCCTCCCAATAAAACAATTTCTAGTAGGATAGGCCTAGTAGGATAATTGAAAATGATTGGTTCTAAAATACCTACAGATGGTCCTCTAATTGAAACTAACGCAATTGTTACTTATATCTAATAAAATGTTAAAATAATGGATTAAAGTTTTTTCAAACAGCAGATTGCATTTCCTTGATACCCTAGCCGAAATGATGGTCTCCCACAGTATATTAAAAAAACTAAATTCATTTATTTCTGAAATTCAATTCAATTCAATGTGGACTTACTTATTTGAAAAATTAAGATTAAAACATATTTGAAATTCACCAATCAAAATCACTTTGTTTTGTATAGCTTGTTTATTCTAAAATATTCACTCATAATCTCCCGAGAGCACGAATTATTTCCGAAAATTTTCTCGAAGTGCGCTTATTATTAAAAAATTCGCAACTGAGTAAAATTTCAGGAATATTAGTTCTTCATGCTCTAGAGGGAGATCCGGTAAGAAAATTTTATACCAAAAATGTTTTTAAATAGAAATTAAATTGGTGATATAGGTACTTAGATCTATTTAAGAACGAGCAATATTCTTTGTATAACTAAGTATTCCATATTTCAACCATATATCCTGTGTGGAAAAGAACAAAATGGTGTCGAAGTATTACTATTATTTTATGAAGCATAGACATTTAATGGAAAAAACAACGGATACTTACCTTACTCGCCATTGAGGAGAAAAGACGCGGAAAAGGAATTTCTAATACATTTGAAATTTGTAATAGATAATAAAATAGACGCATGCGAATTCCCGTCAGGATAACCACTCTACCTGTTTCATAATTAGGGTACGTTAAGCTGTCACTCGAATTCCCGTCAGGTGAAAACTGACCTGCTCAAAAGGTGTTTATTTGCGGTAATTTCTCTTAATCATCTGATATTTAAATAGTTATAAGTTTTATGTTTGGGACCCTTGCACGCTATTATTTTACATGATATCATTATTGAAATAAAATCCGGAATTTTAATTCTACAATTTTATTGCCTACTACTACTGTACTGAGTCATAAATACATACATGTGAAAAAGTCATGCATACATAATATATAAAGTTATACATATTTATTTTAATAATTATATTACAATAGAACTAAATTTATAATAATTTTTTCATTAATAAATTTTATATTGCGTTCTATATTTTTCCGATTATATTGCATGTCTCCTGATTTGCAACTGAAACCAAATTGTTTTTGATAAACGTTGGTGAAACACTAAAAAGTCCAATGACGTAAAAAAAAATTATGTTGAATAATGCAGGTTCTTGCCTAACTAACCAATAGATTTGGAGGTAAACTAAGCCAGTTCACAGGGCTTTGTTACCTTATTGATGTAAAGAAAAAAAGTTTTTTTAGCAAAACTAGAAAAAAAAGAGAAAGCAATTTTAGGGCGCCACTAATTTTCTTTCCTAAAAGAAAATTAGAAAGAAAATCAAATCTAAAGGTCAGCTAACTTTTAATCTGTTTAAAAAAAAGAAAGAACTTAGTTTCTGTATAATAAATGAAACCACTACGTAAAAAAAATGTATATAATTACGATTTTGAAATTACAAAGAAAATGGGTTAGTAAACAATATATAAAAAGATATATAAAAAAAATACTTAGCACAAAAAAACATAAGAGGATGAAGATGAAGTTGAACTTGAACTGTTGATATACTTCTATGGACTGTATACAGGCCAGGTTACCTTATGTTTCAAAAAAAACTTGTATTAGGTAGACTATCAGGAAACTATAGCTTCGGGATGTTGTTATGCAAGAACTTGATGTCTCAAAAAAATTTGTATCCATAAACTGTTTGTCAGGAATTTAATATAGGTTATCCATTACTGTGTTCCAGGAACTTGTGTCCAGAGAACTGTGTCCAAAGAACTGTCCAAAGAACTGTGCAGTAATCCAGATGGGAACTTAAAAAGTTACGGCTGCTTATAAGATTTTGTGAAAATTGTTAAATTTATTACTTGGACTACTGCACATAGTTCCAACTTGCTACGACAACAGACGATGAGAGAAGACATGCCGGTACCTTTCTCATCCGTATTTAAAGGCCATTTTAAATTTTAAATTGCGCGGTAAAATATCTCTTGAATATTGATTTTTGGTTTTCTAGTTTATTCCACCACAAATCACAAAAGTTAAATAATTTATTAAATATTTGAATGAAATATTTTTAGGTAATTGTATAGACTATTCCACCAAAAATCAAAATTCTGAAGTCATTATTGCACATTATTATTATCTGAAATGTTAACTAACAAAGTTAACGTTTCACAACGATTTATTTTTATATACGTATCTGTTTGCATACCTTTAATAGCTTCCATAAAAACATATACATTTGGGTGGTTTATAGGGCAATACTGTCTAAACTTCGAGTGAAAACTTTCACATGTGTTTGTGGTGCGTGAAGTGTCTGATGTATTTGCTGCCCAAATCTCTGGTGGAAACTTGGAATCTTCAGCTATGTAGTTTTCTGTCAGGTAGTCTGCGAACAGCGTAACTCTTTCATCTACGAGTTTGTCTTTCGCCAGTTCAAAGGAAAATGTATCACCTACTTCCGTATGTGCCATCTTTGTATTCAGTTGATAACCCCAACTGTCCTATTCTCCTGTACCACGCTTGTGACAGGTGAAATCTACAACCAATAATCTTCGAATTTGGAAAGCTTTCTTTAACACTGGAGTGAATCGCTTGTTCAAAGTCTATAACTATAATTTCCGGCAAAAATTTACATCCAAGCTCGTTACTTTTAGTAACAATAAGATCAAATAATTTTACATATGTCGATATCAGCTTGTTTTTCAATAGACAGAAAGCTATCGGAATATAATAGCGTTGTTATAAACATGAATTCTGAACAGCTGAGTAAAATATTTTGGGCAGTAGTCAAACGTTCCATCCATATAGAATTTTGAGTGTTGGCACATAAATGACACGTTACTTGGACATGCTAAAACTACTATTTCGTGTTCTATGTTGTTGATCAGTACATATGGTTCATTTTTGGTACTGACAATGTTGAGTAGATTCAAACATTCTTGCAATTCTCTAGTAGATGTGGGTAATTTTGGAAAATTGCTTCTTCTTACTCTACCCAAATTATCCCTTATATATGTCATATCTCGGCTTGTAAGCGTTTCCAGCATTGTATTTTGCCGATCCAACTCCCTGTGAACAATTTTCGAAGGCCTTTCATAGACACTATCTTCCATTTTCCTTTTAGTCCGTTACTAAACTTCTGGCGGTTTAAAAGTTGCTGGTTCACACTATTGTGCCCATGTCCACCGACAGCTTTAGAAAACACTAAATTTTCTTCTTCTCCAATGGTATACACCTTAGCGCGACAATTTTTGTTCACACAACTCCAAGATACTTCACCAGAGGACTTTAATAAACGATATTTGTTGAATTTAAAACTGTTCAGTACCAGAAGGGGTTTACCCTTTCCACTTAGTATTACTTCAAGCATTTTGTGTATCACTAACGACAACAAACGTTCAGAAATATGAATATCAATAAAGGGACAAATATATATTTATAATAATTAGTACTGAGACCCTCCCGTAGCCAACTCAATACCTTTTTCATTAGAATTTAGGATTACGATTTACTGGAATTTTCAGAACTATTTAGTTTACCTGGAAGCGGATTAAATAGACTGGACGGGAATTCGAGTGTGTGATTAAGATACCTGCAAGTGTCGGACGGGAACTCAAGTGTATTATAAGGGTCATTAAGGAACCTGACGGGAATTCGCGTGCACCGAATAAAATGTACCTATAATTAAGTTATAAATAAATATGTATCAAAAATATTGTACGCCACTGTGTTTATGACAGCTGTCAAGCCAGATGGAAATGTTCACTTATTAATTTCCCTCCTACGCAGTGACATTGGCTAAAATTAACTGGTATAAAATTTTCACTAGTAATACCACTAGAGGTCAAATTATTTCCGGAAATTTTTTCGAGCTCATGAATGTTTTGAAAATTAATTTTCTGAAAATATTCATGAGCGAGAAAAAATTTCCGGATTTAATTTGACCTCGTGTGGTATTCGGTAAGAAAATTCCACCCCAAATGTGTTTATTTCCAACAACATCAAGGAGGTCTTCTTCAACTTCCAATCAACCTGCCATAGTATATAATAATTGCGTTTTTAATATAAACATTATTCATATTGGTCCAAAGAATTTAGAAAACATCTAGGCTTGTAGCATGTAAACAAATAAAAATTAGATTGTCAGAAAAAATATTCTGTCATTATAAACGTCAAAAAAATTTCCAGTATAATTCGCTGTTGGGTACCCACCACGAAAAAATTTCCACCAAAATTCATCCGTTGCTATGGTAATCTGTAAAAAATGCACGTTCTGATTGGTTAAAAATCACATGTGCGGAATTTTCAATAAAATATACATTTTCCCTATTTTTCAAATAAGTAAAATCATTCCCAAAAGGTCTAAAAGTTACGCCTTGAAGACGTCTTTTAAGGCGTTTTGGACCTAAAAAAGATTTTTAGGAGATGTCTTGTCTTGTTGGTGACCAACTCTATTTAACACATTCCCTAGCTCTAACACTCATATTGTGTGACTTCATACTGGAAATAAAAAATTCAATCAAGTCAAGTTAATAAATAGTTTGACAACCATATCTGAAGCTATGAAAGGAATGCGGCCGAAATCATTCGATAATGCCACGTTTAACTATGAAAAAGCTAATGTGCTGGTCATGTATGGTATATATTTGTAAATATACTTTTTTCTGTGACGGGAAAAAATTTGACATTTTATCTCTGTTGACAGGTAACAAAATATCACTTTTCACTAAATTACTTTTTTCCCGGATATACAGGGTGATTCATTAAGAATGTCCAATCTCTGAACTGAAGATTCTAGACCTCAAAATATGATGATTCTGCTCAACATGCCTTATGCAAATATTGCTAGTTTCCGAGATAGTTTAAATTTTGATTTTGCAATAATTTTTTATTTTTTATTTTAACAATTTCTCTTTGAAAATTGGCATCTTACGTTTTTTGGCATGAGGAATCATAATTTGCACTCTAATTTAACATTGCTAATAGAATGCGCTAGTTACACTTGTTTGTGTTAACATCAACTGCTGTTGATGTACCTGGTCGCAAATCGGGTGTTATTTCAGAACTGCCACACGTTCTGAACACTTTATTAGCAACTTCTGTTCTGTGTGCCACCTATTCATCAACATACCCTTCAGCGACCGTTGATGACTTCCAACCTCCATGTTTCTTCATTGTCATCAAGTCGATCTTCAGAAATGAATGACCTTTATATGAGTTAGCATTTTCAAGTTGAAGAAAATTAGCTACTGTTTCAGGTACCTTATAAAACTTATTGTTACCCACCACAGACATATTTACCCACAACCTGATTGATACATTTTCCATTGCGATATGCATAAAACAGGCGGCGATCCTTCGCTGCTGCTGGACGAAAAGCTATGTACATTCGGTAATACTTATTTAAAATATTCTTCAGTAACTACAAATCTCCTGTTTACATCATTCTTTGTTAGCTTCAGTTTTACAATTAATAACTTTCCCGAATCTTCAATATCATCTAATGTTACCTGGCTGATTTCACAAATTCGTCAAGCTCCTGCAATCCCAAATACAACAACAACCTTGGCCATTAAATAAACTTCATCGGGTGCAATATTTAAAAAAGCACTAATTTGTGTACCTACTCGAAAAAATCGCAGCTTTCTTGGGCGTGTTACCTTTTCAATTTTGTTTCATCAGAGATGTAATTAGTTTGAAATATTTTGAAATGTCTACATTATTATTGGATCGTAACATACTTTTAATCATTGAATAATTCTACCACACTGTTGATGGCTTTTGTTGTTGTGCCAGTTCCGAAAAAAAAGTCAATAACACCGTCTCCGAGAAAGAACTGCATATCTTTTTCATTTTCCATTCCTTAAATCTTGAATACGCGGATCAAATCACAGAATTAAATTGACAAATATTTGATTACTTTGAAGTTTTCCTTAGCAACGCAGGTCTAATTGTCGCTATAACTACAACAGCTTACTAGTTTAAAAATTCAAATTTCATATCGAAAATATTCTGACTTTAATATATTGTAATATGTTTTTTCACTATTAAATCGTCGTTTTTCCTGTCACAGAAAAAAATAGTGTATTATACACGGGAAAAATATTTTTTTTTTCAGTCGGGAGACAACATAACCTCGAGCTAAAATCTAATACTTTTGTCCCTTGTATAATATAATAAATAACTATTTGATATCGTCATAAATATATTAATAATGATTATACTTTAGATACTCGACGCACGACTCACACGTGTGGTGATGAGAGTAAAGGGTTTGTGTAGTACACTAACCCTTTATACTGCTCTCATCATTGATATCCGAATTTAACTTACTTGATGGAAGCCTTTTTAAAACCGTTAATTAAAAATGACCTTGACTTCTCGAGAATGTTTTATTTGAACAGTCCTCGTATCATAAGTATAGAAAATAACCTTGGATCATAGCTTGAATATTATTCTAGAGATCTTCATGTATAAAATTGAATGAATAGAATGAACACATTTATTTGTTACAAATAAATTCAAGTTTACAAAATACAGTAAATAATTGAATGTATTTTATAAAATTAGGTGCCGCAGATAAATAACCAGGAATTACCTTGAATTTTTTGTAATTCACTAATAACTATTTGTCACAAATACATATAAAGGTAGGTAGGTACATAATATATTAATAATTTTTGAGAGGAAACAAATTTTGTTGGTGTGTCATGAAAAGGTAACTAAAGGTAAGAAAATTTGATTGTTACATTGTTATATTTCTAGAGATTTGTTTCAAAAATAATGATTTTAGTAACACCTAGGTACTTGCAAACTAATCATGCTTATTTAATAAATACTTTTTATTATGTTACAGGCTACTTTTGTAAAATTTCAAAAATAAAAAACATCTGGATATTTTTACTTGGATTTCAAATGATTAAATATAAATTTAACTAAGTATTAATAATAAATAAATAATGAGAATTGTAGATTAACCAATCTAAATAATTTCAAGTGACACACATGACTCAATCAGCTTAGATAACACACATTACATAAATATATAAATCAATTTTATGGTGTATTCATTGTAGTTTCAATTGTTTTATCTATAGGTACAGTTTATGGAAATGGAAAGTGATAAAATAAAAGGCTTGGATAAATTACTAAAAAATTTTTATGGTGATGATGTGGAAATTGTGGATACAAAATTAACCTATTTAACACCTCCTGGGGAAAATTACTTGAGTGATGTGTTGAAACTAGATGTAACTACTAGAGACAAAAATGGTGCTGAAAGTATTGATCACCATGTTGCAAAATGTGTATTGGCAAATTCAGATTTACCGCCAGATATGAGCGCTATGAGTTTTAAAAACGAAATTGCTTTCTACAAAGATGTTATTCCGGCGATACAACAATTTACTAAGGAACAAGGGTTACAAGACAAGGACTTGTTTCCAAAACTGATTGCAGCTAGATTAAATTTAGAAGATAAAGGTGAACCTGATGAAAATGCCGTGATAATTATGGAAAATTTAGTTGCAAACGGTAAATAAAAGAATATCTATAATAGTTGCTGTGTTAAAATAATTCTTGCAAATCATAAACTATTTTTTAAACCATAGGTATTCTGTAATGAATATTTCAAATTGCTTCATTTGAATGGGTAAGAATTTACATTGAAAACCTACTCTAAGCTTAATCCAATAATTCAGAAATGTTTTGTCACAAATCTAGATGATTTAAGTTAGTTTATTACAATCACTTTGATTGGTAGGGACTTTGGTAAACCAATTGGTAGGTCCTAAGTCACGGGTATTACGTAACGTTTGGTTCTCAGTTGGTAGGTACAACTGATTGATGAAATTGACATTTATGTATTCCATTCCATAAAAAAAACTTGGAAATATTTAAAGTACATACTTTCCAAAAATACAATTCGTTCGAAAATGACTGTCTATTTACAAATAAAAAGCAGGACAAAAACTACTTTAGACAAGTATAGAAAGCTACCAATTTCAGTAACCGTGCTACAGATCTTGGTACTTATGTGATTTGATAGACCAAAGTGGGCCGAAATCGGATTGAGATTTGACAGGTATTAGCAAAAAAAAGTACTTTGATGTAATCTTGGTTACCTATACTAAAATTGTTTATTATTTTTTTTTTGTAAATTTTTTGGTTAATCAAACCACAATTTCTAACATCACGCCCACTCCCATATCGACGACCTTGATTCTAACAATATTTTAGTCTACTAGGAATTGGATCCAGTGAAGTACACGCTCCATCAGGAACGGTTTTATTGGGATAGCGCGTTTGGTGTTACTTTTTTAGTGATTTCGTAGTGTCAGATAGAGACCAGAATTATATAAAAACTTAATTATTTGATATCCCAAAAAAATTACAAAAATAATGATGAAAACAACACAAAAAAGGAACATACAGGATATAAAATTGTTTCCTATAAGCATTGTATTGGGCGGAGTAGAATTCAATGAGACCTCTGGCGGGAAAAATTGTAACTGTCGCAACGAGCAAAATAATTCGTTTTGCATTGTTTTTGTCAGTGATACCAGCTTGGGGGGTTTCCCCCCTAAATTTAGGGAGAAAAAATCTATACAGGGAGTTTTTTAGGGGGAATATTTTTTGGGGGTATTTTTGGGGATAAAATTTTAATTGTGTTTTTTTAATTGCACTACTCTCCATACTCCATACTTGTATTCAATGAAAGTTTATAAAAAAAATTTTAATTGATCAAATGATACTACTGTCATTGATGGTTACTAGATGGTGCGGAATTAGCAAAATGATGTTTAATGATATTTTATTAGTAGTATTTATTAGTTATTTTTAATGTATTATTTATTTAAAAATATTTAATTATTTATTTTATAAATAATAAATTTTTTTAGAGGGAATCCCTAGTATTTGTGGTGATTTTGGTGGTTTTTGATTGAGGTTTTAGGGAGATAGTTTTCTAGGAGTTGGCATCACTGGTTTTTGTATTATATGCAAGTCAACGTATTTACCGTGAGTTCGTAGGTACTTTATTTCTTTAATTTTTTGTCAGTGACAAGTTCAAAACCGTGTTTTTCTATTTAACTCAACTGTCATCATTTCTGAAGTAAAATTCTTATATAATCAGAGATATTATGGAAGAGGTTATGTTATTCTATTCTTTGTTTTCATTGCAAATCAAAGAGAAAATAAGTGGGTATTAAAGATTTAAAATATTACTCGATACAAACGTACCTTCCCTGCAACTTTTGTAGATATGACTATATCAAAATAAAATAAAAACATGAAATCAGACCTAGAGCTACAAAGTTAATTGAACGCTTGTTGTACTTTTCACAAATATCAACCATACCTATTACTCCAAAAATAAAAATATTAGGAGTCAAAATTTATTTCAGCAACACAAAATACTAAAGCACAATCAAAGAAAAACCAAAAGTTTTACAAAACACACACTGAAAATAACTAAAACAGCAAAATAGAACCACTTAAATATCAAATGGCTTATACGGCAGCTGATTTGTTGCTAAGATGACATTGACATTTCAGAGCGCCATCTATCGAATTCTACTTTTCCCTATAAAAATAGGCTTATTTTATAAAATGCTTTAAAAGTAAGTATACTTTAGTAAGACAGGAATATAGCATGCGTCCCTAGCGGTCATCTTTTTCATCATTCATTTGGTCGTAAAAAATGCGTTTCACTTTTTTTTATTCTATTTATTCTTATTTCAGGATACCAAAACTTTGACAGGCATAAAAGTTTCGATTTAGATGGCGCTAAATTCCTATTGTCCGACCTTGCCACCTTCCACGCTGTGCCTTTGGCTATGAAAATACTGAATTTTGAGTTGTTTCAGAAAAAAATTGCAGAAAACTGTAAACGACCACCACCAAGTTCTCCAAACGAACATGGTGATAAAAAGGAAATGAAACATATAAGTCCGATAAGTCTTTTGCGACTTATAGCTAAAGAAGATCCATTTTGTAGAAATCATATTCCAAAATTGGAAAAATTAGTAAATCAATCGGACGAAGATATGAAAAAAAGGTTCCATAGCCAACCCGATTATAGCTCACCTTTTTTGACTTTAAGTCATAACGAT
>CAJUYH010010900.1:0-11679 GCA_910591685.1 Galerucella tenella
TTCTGTTCACCTTCTTCACGGGATTGAGAGCTTTCATTTGGTTCTTTCACTTGACTTCGCCATATCACTTTATGTTCTTAACATTCAAACTTTATATTTTAGAGAAAAGGTAGTAAGTGAGAAAATTGTTGTTCAGTCAACAGTGTGAGGAAAACTGTATTCTTGTGCCTTTTTACATAACAATATTTACATGACAGTTGGCAGTGTTGCCAGCCTAAATAAACATAAGGACGGGTATCCGCCATGTGACAGAAGGTGTAGCAGCTTCATGATGGACCAAACAACTGGAGATAGGAGTTGGAGGCGATTTTGTATATTTCGACTGGAACAAAAATGACAAAATAATATTGAGAAACAAAAGATAAAAAGTAGTGATAAATACTCGTATTTAAACAAAGCACCAGTCATTGAGGAAGGTTTGGAAAATAAAAACATTGGAAAAAAAATGAATTAAAAAGGGGTAAACAAACAAAAATAATGGGGCAATGAAAGTTTTAGAAGCAAAACAATTTCCGAGGAAAAGGAAATCCTCAGGGTAGATTTAGGGGCGGATACAACAAATAATCCGAAGTATGGGGGCGAAGAAACTAATAAGGTAGAATTAGTGTCAACAGAGACCATAATATATACGACTTCGGAAACAACCCTGCCGACAAGCGTGATAATATGCGGAATAGAGCACAGAGTGTTACCATACAGTATCCCAATTTTACAATGCTATAACTGTTTAAACTACGGACATATAAAAAAAACACTGTAAAACCAATAATAAAAAATGTCTGAATTGTGGAGAAACACACCTAGAGGATAGAGCGGTATGTTAACACTGCGCGCGAGTATGGAGCACAACAGCCTTAGCAGGAATTTTCCAGAGACAGCAAGTTATTAGAGAAGCTATGTCACTGAATAACATATCCTTTTACGAGGCAAATGAAGGATTCCACAAAAGAAACCCAAAGAGAAATTCATAAGAGGGATTGATAAGAAGAGACAACGAATACCCGAAACTGCCAGGCAATCAGGCGAATCAGGACAACGAGATCACAAGAGAGAAGAAGAATATATAGCAATCTAAACACTCCCGAAAGAAACACCTTCACACAAGTAGTAGAAGTCAGAAAAAGGAAACCCACTTCACCAGGTTACGATAAGGAAGCTCATCAAGATGCCTTGATAACTCCTAATGGACAAATAACATATGATTAGAAAGAAAGTAAACAACAACAATCCCCAGCATCAACATCAACGTACAACCAGTCTCCAGCATCAACACACTACATACCAGCTTCGATGGTAGATAGTGAAGATGAAGCAGATACTAAAACATTAAGTGAAAATCCAGATATGTTTCATGAAATTAGGAAAACGGCTAAAAAACTTAATAAATATGATAGGTGATATACGCTCCAATTTATGGCAAGGCTACTGAACAAACCAGGAAACAAAACCTTCAGTGATGAATCACAACAGAAGCACGAAAACCAATAAAAAAGATAATGAAAACCGAGACCAAGGCGGAAATCAAAAATTCAAAATGGTACAATGGATTGTTAGAAGAATCATGACCAATTGAAATTTTCAATATATGAACTGAAACCACATGTCATCTCATTGAACGAAAAATGGATGAATGAAAACTATCACTTTAACATCAAAAAGTATAGCATATACAGACAAGACATAGCCGACGGATATGGGGAAATTTGCACCCTCATTAAAAACGGTATAGATCACCATATCATATCATCAAAAATAAGTATTTATAAAACTCTACAGGTAATAACAATTGCGGTACTATCATTTAAAATTAATATAAAACTAACATAAAAAATTAAACTTGGAAGAATGTAATGAAATTATATCCAATACGACAAATCAGCACATAATCACGGGAGCTTTTAATGCTCATGATTGCATGTGGGGATGCAATAGTAATCATGTAAATGGCTAAATAATTGAAGAAATACTAAAAATTCAATTACATTAAATGATGGCAAGTACACACGTATGGGGGAGCACAATCACAACCCATCGGCACTAGATTTAACCATTTTATCTAATATTTTCGCAAAAAATGCAATTGGAAAGAATTTGAAGACCCAGGTAATAGTGACCATTTCCCCGCCATCTGTGAACTTTCTAATGGAACGAACTTTAAAGTAATAACAGATAAATTGACAGACAATGAGAAAAATTTGGACTACAACGATTTTTATGACACCCCAAACGTAGCAAACGAAACTATACCTATGAGTAAGATAATAATGAATCAATCAAAATATGCAGCTTGGTGGGACGAAGAATGCTTTGATAGAGAAACGTAGAAAAAGCATCAACAAATTTATAAACTCACCTGACTTGGAAAATTATATTGATCTTAAAAGAATGGAAGTATATGTGAAATTAAAAAATAAAAAGAAACAATCATTTAGAGAACTGGGCAGTACTGCTGATCAGTGTAAGTCAAGTGTAGTGTGTCCTCTGTGTAGTCAAAATCATAAAAAATAAAATTGTGACGCTGCAAGACATGAATGCACTAACTGTAAGTACGCCGTGAATGTGTTGAAGTTAAAAGATATTAATTTTGAACATGATGTATTTGATGGAAAATGTACAAGTTACAGAAAGTTAATATCAAGCACTTATAGTTCCAAATATGTCAGCAAAATTGTAAATAATAAGCTTTTATTGTCATATACCAACGCTTAAAGTTTTTATAAACATCGTAATGAGATAATTGGTAGGTTAATAAATATGAACCACTAATTCCCTGCCTAACAGAAACATGTATAACTGAAGATTTTAAAATGTCTGAATTATGTATTAACGGGTATGAGATCTTAAGATGTGACTCAAGCAGTCGGCATACAGGGGGAGTGCTAATTTTTACAAGAACGGGTTATCGAATCTCTAATATTAAAACAGTTGTTGTGGATATGAGTTTTTTGCTTCTATCTCTAGATATAAAAATAAATTATATTTCTTATGGTATAGCAGGTGTTTATAGATCACCAAATGGTTATCCAGTGACGTGCTGTTAAATAAATATAGAAATATTAAAAAAGGAGCCAAGAAAAAGTATGCTGACGAAAAATGTTATGCTCAAGGCACTGGTGGTGGTCCATATAAAAAAATTAAATTGCAGTGCCTTTTGATATTCTGAATCTATCAAAAAACTCATTTCCCGTCCAATTTTCAAAATGATTTTCTCTTGTTCGAAATATATTATAAAATCAGTATAAAATCTCAATAAGGTATAACACAAATAAGTAAATAAACCTTCTTCTAATTCTCTTGTCATTTCTAGAAAATCCTCATCATCCGTTAACTCTTCAAAATAATCCACGTTTTCCATTGTAAACAATAAAAAGTTGTAAAATTATAGGTTATAATATAACAGTCAATTATAAGATATGTCACATCAGAATTTGAAGGTTATTCCATGAACTTTAGCTAAACCACCATTTTTGGTGGTTCATAAATTGCATAGTTAACTCATAAGTTAACCAAAATAATTCTCGACTACGTTTCGTACAACACTCTAAGGGCCAGTTGTATGAAGCATAGTTAACCTAATGTCTATGGTTAACCCATGATCACAGCTAATGTTTTCTTTGAAAATTTCTTTAAATGGTTTGATGATTATTACGATAAGCATAGCAGTTGCTCGCTAATAATTGCAGATGATTTTAATATTCATTATGCAAATGATAATTATAATAAACGTAAACTTCAAGAATATATTGAAAATAATGGGATGAGGCAATTGATTACCGAATATACCAGGGAGTTCAGGAATTCTAAATCGATGATGTACTTGGTTATAAGCAATGACTACACAATATCGACCTATGTGGAAAAAGACCATTCTATAATATAAATTGAAACGCATTGTTCAACTGCATCTAATTTAAATGACGCTGAACAAATTCGTTCAGATATCAAGTATGATGAAATGTTAAACATATTGATTGAAAAGGATTGGGGTTATTCATTGGTTGATGATGTAGCTGATATTTTCTCAAATGATATACTATCGGCAATGGACTCGGTAGCTCCTAGTAGAACCGTTAATATAAAAAATAATGGTAATGCATGGTTTAATACTGATTGTTATAATGCTTTCAACACGTTAATCCCGGCTGCACACACAAAAAATCTGTCACTCAGCCGGCAACTTTTTTCAATTATTATTTACATCGGTTTCATTCACATGTGGAATAAATTGGTTTGTTTTCTGTAAATAAATTTTTTTCTCCATTGGTCTTACATTTTTAATATGTGGCACCACGTCGGTGCCACGCCGTCCCAAGAAACAATTTTTACTATAGAGCCGGCATGGCACCCGCATAATGCCGCAGACTATCACGGCTATCCATTGGTTAAAATAATCGGAAGATCATTGCTCGACAATTTTTGAACGTACTCGTGTAACTCAGTATTGTAGAAGCTGCAGAACACTCAGTTAATAGTTGTTATTGACTAGTAGCGTCTGTGCGAATTATTTTTATTTACTAATACAATGGGTGATTATGAAAAAACGAAAAATATCTTGAAAACACTGTGGAATGAAGTAATGGCTGATGAAGGGAGTGCAGAGGAATTTAACGATGACTACTTATCCATTGAGTATCAACCTAGTTCTGGCAATGAAGAATCGTATGATGCATTGATTCCAGTTTCAACCAAACGTGCTAAATATAAAAGAAATCAACACATAGATACTTCAATTCCGTCGACATCAGCTGAGGTAGACAATTCTATCATAAATAATATAAATTGTACTAATGAATAAATCAATATTTAGGCCAACCAAATATAGCAAACTAAACGTATTGGTCAAAACGCAAGGTATAATAATAGAGTCCATACCGTCGATCAATCAATGATTGGGCATCATTATTGTTTATTAACCCTGAACCATTTTCCTTATTTTTCTCTTCCTCATCTTCGTCTTCTTTGTCAGCGTGGTTTTCACTTTCAGGCCTGTTTTCATTTTCTTGCTTTTCAAAATTTTCTTTCTCTTCAATATTGTTTTTTTTTTGTCGTGTCAGTATTCGGAAATTCATTTTCATGAGCATGTTGTTTGTATATAGAACATACGCTGCATTCGTCTTGGGAAGGGGCAGAGAATCCAATATTTTCTTTTTCAAAAACTTTACGGTAAGTTTCATAACTTACTTTTTTATATTTTTGATTAAAATCCAAATGCATTTTATGTACAGTAATATCTGGTGGTAGGTATCTTCTATGGGGAGCATGCTTTATATTGTAATGGGAGTCCTGAGGATAATAGGAATCTATATACCCTTTTATAGTTTTGTAATTTTCTTCAGAAATATGTTTCATCTGAGCTCCACGTTTAACACCCCGTCCATCATTTACACGCGGCATATCGTTAATAGTATTATTTAAAAACGTTATTATAGACCCATCTGTTCTGAATCCAAGGGTATGAATAAACGTTTTTTTGCAGACTGATAAAATATTTGTTTTCGTGCCAATATCTGATTCACTACTTGTTGGAGGAACAGTTTCAGTATCGCCAGTTTCGGTATTATCGGGAGCAATTTTAGAATTTTTTATTTTGCTAAGATCTGATTCGATACTTGTTGACGGAATAGGTTTAATGTCGCCAGTAGCAGGAGCGGTGTTAGTTTCAGGCATACTTGTTAAAGGCAAGTGATAGGAAACAGAAAATCGTCTGTTATTTTCTGCGTCCACTTTTCTATACTTAACGTTATTTTTAATAATGTATTTATCAAAAAATAATTGCTTTTTGCCGTAATCTAGATCCTTAAAATAGTCAAAAATATATTGCCTTTGAATAGCATTTATTTTTTGGGAGCATTTTTTTCTGCAACTTTCTTTACAAGGGGATAACAGAACAGTTTTTTATTTTTTATTTTTAGTTTTCTTTTGATTTTGTTGTAAAATTTTATCTTTGTTTTTTAATATTTTGTCCATTTCTGCGATTGTTATCCTATTAAACTCCCATTCTTCAGGAGATGGAAGTACTCTTGTTTCGTCTTTGTAATCCAGCAACTTTGGCTTTTTTGCAACCTCTGATTCATTTGTCAAAATAAAATCATCTTCTGTAAAATATTGTGGAACTCTTTTACGTTTTCCATTTGAGGGTCATAATCTGGGTCCATGTCCGAGTCGTCACCTGGCGAATCAGCATCTTCATTGTATTCAAAGAAAGATCTAAAAAAATGCATAATTAATTTGTGCGGAAATTTGTAGTTTTGAATAATTAAGGTGTTTTGTGTTTTATTAATTTGCTTGAGAAATAGATAAACTAGATAACATTACATACCCCACATTTGATTCCAAGACAAGATTAAGAATTTTCCTGCCGCGAGAAGTAGAAGCCATCATCGTTTTAAGTTTTTGAAATAATTATTAACGCAGAGAAACCGCAGCACCGCGCCGCCCGCCTGCTCTGGACTCTTGCGACATACTAAAGTAAAAACTAAAACAACATGCGCGCGACGAACTGGCCTAAATAGATTTACGACCTTACCCCACCACTCTTTTTTAATTATTGAGAAGGCATAACACGACTTGCAAGACATTTGGTTTCAATAGCACACAAATTTTTAATTGAAAGTAGAGTTACTAGGTTTTTAAATTGTTTTCTATAGAATAACATGTTAGTAAAGCCACTTAAAAAATATTCTTCAAAAAAGAACAACAAATTAATTTATATAAGACAAGTTACTAGGTTTTTGTTTTGTTTGTTTTTTAATTTGGGAGATAGTAACTCCACTTATATTTTTTTTATTTGCATTAAGATTAATAGCGTATTATATAACTCTGTTAACTATATTTTTGAGTTGAAGAGTGTAGAAACAATAATTAAAATTGATAACCATGTTAGTAACTCAACTTGTTCATTTATTTTAGCTTATGAAACTCCAGTTACTAAAAAACGCATTGCTTGTTTCTAGGTAATAGAAAGTCAAAATATAATTTTAAAAATAGCTACCAGAAAGGTTTTTTTGCCCTAATTTCAAATATGCAAGCAAAGCAAAAACCTAGTAACTCGACTTACTAGGCTTTTCGAATGCACGGCAGATTTGCTCTTGGTTTTGCTGACCCAGTCAGTCAAGCTCAACACCGCCGTTATTGTGGACCTCCGCTTCACAAATCCATGTTGATTTGGGGAAATGACTCCCTTCTCCTCAAATTTTTCGTCCAGCCTACTCATAATCATTCTCTCGAATAATTTGCTAAACGTGTTCAATAGGCACAGCGGCCGGTAAGATGAGGATGCATTGATGTCTTTTCCTTTTTTTGAAATCAACACCAATCTAGCCTTCTTCCAATACTCTGGGAAAGTTCTGTCCTGGAGCAGCGAGTTGAACATGGAGAGTACCTCGTTCCTTTTGTGGTTACAAACTAGTTTCAGTGTTTCCACTGTCATCCCGTCTGGGCCAGGGGCCTTACCATTTTTAATAATACAAGGGCATCCAGAAGCTCGTCTGTTGTGAATGGGGGAGCAATTACTTTAGGCTATTCTCTTTTTTTTATTTTTCTTCCGCCCTTTGGGAATAAATTCGCCACTATTTCTTTCCTTTGTTTGACCGTAAGAGAAAAGGGGGTACTTTGAATTTTCAGCTGTCTTGAGACTATTTTGTAGGCCTCTCCCCGGATGTCTTGGTTTAGATCTTCTACAAGTGCTTTCCATTTTTGTCCTTTGGCTCTGTTGATTTCATTTTTTAGCAGTTTTTTGGTTTCTTCAATGTTCATGTCCATTTGATGTCGTTCCATTTCTCTTCCTGCTTTCATGTATTCCCTCCTGCTCAATTTGGTCATTCCACCAATCTCTCTCTATTTGCACTTATCCACGATCCCTTCATGGCGTCGATCGCTTGCAAGTATATGCTCCTTCCTGTCTGAGAGTTAGCTATTTTGTTGATGAAAGCTTCCTCATCTATCATGGGCCTGCCATTTGCAGTTTTCCTTTCCAGTTTTTTGCCAGTGTTTATATCAAAATAAATGTGTCCATGATGCGTGTACGGGTTTTCGTGTGCCACTCTCCAGTTTCGGATCCTTGCAGCGAAATCTGAGGAAACCAGCGTTACGTCTATGTGTGCCTTGGAGTTATTTCTGATAAACGTTGGACTGAAGTCGTTCAAGGCTATCAAGTCAAACTGGGCCATAAGCTCTTCAACATGTTCTCCTCTGCAGTCATTTATCGGGGATCCCCAGAGATGCGACTTAGCATTTATATCGCCCATGATAATTTTTCCCCCAACCCCAACCATCAATTCTGTCCTTGAAACTCTGCAGACTGATGTTCGGTGAGATGCACTCCTGTTATCTCAATATACACATAGTTGTTACTCTTCGTTATCCGTTCTATTTCCACATTTTTGTTCAGTATCTTAACCGCTACATCCTTATTACCGTCTGTGTACCATCCGTCTGCACATATTTTCTTATTTGGTTCAGACACCACTACAAGGTCCGCTTCACACGTGATAGCTGCTGCCCATGCCATGTCGTGCGCCATTTTCGCTCTGCCTAAATTTGTTTGCAATATTTAATGCGTCATAAATAACCTACCATAACCTAACCTACCAAATATAACTAGATTTAACTACCCAGTAATTTTTGCAGGACTGAATCGGATTTTTCATCCTCTTCAGCAGCTACGTGGTCTTCGGGAACTTGCCCATGACTTCTATTTCTCGGACAGTTTCACGTGCACTCTCAGCGATCTTATCGAAGACATCCTTGTACGGATCTAGCCCAGTCTCTGGTCTTGTTTCCGTAGCCATTTCACCCTCTTTTATAAGTTTTTTTTCCTCGGGCATTTCGGCCTCTTCTGTCGATGTCTTTCCAGTGTCCATTTCGACCACTTCTATGGCTGCCTTTTCTATTGCTGTCGTTGACGGTGACGGTCCTTTGTCGGCTGTCCTATTAACTTGCCCGCTTACTGGGGTTGCCATCTTCTGGGCTCTTGCCTTGTTGAGGGCTTTCTTAAATCTGGGTTATTCCATGCTTCCATATCTATGATTGTAGTGTTCCTCACATATCATGCATATTTCTAAGTTATTGCATTCCCTTGATGTGTGGTCTCCCTCCCCACATTTATAGCACAGGTTTCCCCTCGCTCCTCTATTACACTCCTTGGTGCCATGGTCGTATCCCCAGCACCTCTTGCAGTTCACGACATTCACTCTCTTTTCTATTAGGCACCTACCGATGCCTATCTTAATACACTCCATCATCGTCTGCTTTGTCAAGGGTAACCGTAACCGCAAGCATGTTATTCGCTTGTGGCCTCAGTTCGCTAATCCTATTTCCAGGACTCCATGTCCCCAGAGTCTGTGTAAGGGACTTTACTACTTCTTCCTTAGTGGCCTCCATATCCATACCTCTTATATGCAGCGTCTCTTTATTTTCTCCTCCCAGCTGCCTTACCTTGACATCATTGCCAGACTGTTTCAGGAGCGTTTTCAAATTGGTCATTTTTTCCTCATCTCTATCCATCGTGATAAGTAGTTTCCCATCCCTTGTACTACGTATTGTCCTAATTATGACACTTGTTGCCCCATCAGTGGACTTTACTGCCTTCTTGACTGTAGTAAGGATGTCCTTGTAACTCCTGTTTTCCTGGTTGACCACAATGCCGTAGGTGTTCCTTTCTTTCTTTGCCGTGCCTTTATCATTAGTTGTCCCTTTAGGTTCGTATATTTTCGCTCTAGTTATAGTACCATATAGGGTATATTCCAACATTTTCCTTAGAGTGTCGTTCGGCACCACGTTTGTCTGTTGTATGAGGAGCAGACTTATGGCTGCTGCCTCACTTCTTATTCTGTTAACCTGTTCCCATAAGTTTGATATTGTGCCATTCAGGGTCACTTTCATGATACGGCTGGTAATTTCTTGAGTGCCATTCTTTGTTTTGGTCTTTGTGTATTGTTCCATTATGTCAAAATCATCATTCATACTTTATTGGGGGAACTTTTCCGTGTATACTTGTATGAGACATAAGAAGTGATCACTTCCAGCCTCTCTCATCCAACCTCCCGAGGAACGGCTTGAAAATTTGACATTTCATTCAACGTATGCCATTTAGTGGCGATTATATTGTGTGGCAAAACTTCATATTGTTAGATCTCGTATAAGATATTCGAATTTGGCGATCTTACGAGCATTCAACCGCTCACGCATTAATTAATTTATGATGTAAATGCACAGGACCGCCTACAGGCGTATGTATTTTTTTTTCATTTAGAAATTTGTTTTTTTCAAAATACCGTTCTGATGTAGAATATATATATATGATTTCAACCCAATAGCATCCTCTTTCATAATTTTTTACTTAAAAAAATTAATGCAGTAGAGGGTTAAGTTGCAAGTGGCACGTATGCCGATCATTTTGCGATGGATTTTTTTTCATGAAGAAACGTTTGGTGTCTTGGCATACGTGAAACTATAATCGGAAAATGCAATTTTCCACTGCAATGAACAATTGAATTATCTGTTGCTTTCCACACGGGCAAATATTTATTTCACTTGATCGTTAGTGAAAATGGGCGTAATTACCGAGTCTTAAGGAGGCATACGTTAAAGTATCATCACGTTTTTTTGCAGCGGGCTGACGGACTATTAGTAATTCAGTTTCATGCTGTGTGTTTTGAAGTGTTTTTGATTGTATTTGTTTTGTGAAATGGAGGTTGTGTAAAATAATTTGACTTCAAATTTTTTATAATAATCAAAGTTATTTCAGTTAAGTTCATTGGTTTTAATTTCCTATATATAATGGGTAGGTTTCTAGAGGCTCTAGAAATAATTTCTGGTTCGAGCACTCTCGAAAGTCTTGATCATCTGTTAGTTCCTGTAAATCAGCTCTTGCTTCTTCCAGCTCTCCCATTTTTATATGAATTTATTTTTATTTTTTCACTTATCAATGAAAATCAAAAATAACTATAAAACATCAATTGCAAACCTAAATTGTCAAATTGGAATCTGATTGACACAGATAAACAGATGAAACAAGTAAAATTGTATTTTTCCTCTCATTTTTTTTTTGGGAATCAAACCACAATTTAATGTTTTTGTATTTTTTATTCCGACGTTTTGGTAGCTCTCCAGCTACCGTTGTAAAAAAAATATCAAACATTGTTGTGGTTCGATTCCAAAAAAAATAAGAGAAAACAGAATAAGTAATGCCACAAGGAACGTACAGAAGATATAATTGTATTCAAATTCAAGATGTTGAACATTCTAACGATAAATAGGTGAAGAAATCTTAATATCTCAACGGAAAAGGAAATAATCACCTGTTGTGATAAGTGTAAGTATGATCTCTTGTAACTTGGACTCAAAAGAATAATAAAATAAACCAATATGAATTGACGTGGCTATCAACTGTGTTGGAAAAGCCTCGCAGATGATGTTAATCGGGTCGTGGTTATCTTTTCCCACAATCAATTTCCACATCGCTTAACAACTACCGAAGTGCAAACATGGGTCCTATGACAACTTATTCCCTGCTAAAGGAGTAACGGAAGGTGTTAACGCATCAGTTTTATTTTTTATTATTTGTAAGAACTATGATTTTGTAAACAAAGTGGCAACGTCGCTTTGTCATTGTTTTGAGTTTCCGCTAGGCGATTGCCGAAGGGGGAAGTTACTATTGAATAGAGCTTTATACAAAAT
>CAJUYH010010901.1:0-11678 GCA_910591685.1 Galerucella tenella
GGTTAATTGTCCGTGAATTGATGAAAAAAGTATATAAAAATACATTGCAATTATGACATAAATCTGTTCGTCACCAGTCATCATCTGATTCCTGGTCAAGAACTTCTTCTGGGTCTAGATCTCCCTCTAGCTCTACCCCGTCAACAGTTTCCTCTAATTCTACCTCTTGGGATAACATATTATCGCTGTCTTTATAATTCGAACACTGGCGTGACTCACACGAACCACAAATAGATGAGCAGACGACACGAGCGCCACGTAGAGCACACGCGCGGCGAACGACGGAGGGACGAAAGTAATAAATTATAGCGTATACATTTAGATATATACTGGTTTTTCCCCGGGGTATCAAAGGTATGACTTATATACATCGATGGAAAGGTGGGAATTCCCCCATTACATTAGTTAAGGTGTTAAAATGTTAGAAATGAAGAGCAGGAAGAAAAAAACCACCAAAAAAGTGCGTTTTTTCCTTGAGCCCGCGTTTTCTAATTTTATTGAAAAATGGACGACTTCGTCAAAAAAAGTAATTGCACAATCCAAAGGTAGACATTCTTAGCTTTCAAATGATGTATCATAGAGACCAATCGGATCATGTATAAATTTTTAATTGATGGTTGTTCACAAAATTTCCCCGCGATCCAAAAACAGCAAAAATTTGGGATTCAATAAACAACGATTAAATGAAAATTAAAAAAAATTAGGGATACAAATTTCAGGGATGACAAAGGACCTTATGAGGACCCATAATCAAGAAAATTTTGAGTAAATTAGTGCAATACAAAAAAAATAGGAACAAATTCCTGGCGAGGTCAAAATTGCCGGGGAGCAGAAAGTTTGAGCCGTGTTCCGATATGGCCAAAAGAGTCAAGCGTGACTCAATTCACAGGGTATGATAGCAGCAGAATTCCTCATTCACATGAATTTTGAATCATGAGAAAATATGCATTTTTCACAAAGTTATTGAATAATTTGTCCCCCCGCTGATGTGTAAATACACGGACTGTGCTCTCCGGCATACAGCACAGAAGCTCATTATTCGAGGTGCGCTTGGTGCCGTTTTTCTCGAAACCGGTCAAATTTTCGAGAAAAATCTCTAACTGCCATATTTTAGGAGATATTTACTGAAAATAGGTTTTTCTGGTCTTTTGGGGCCATTTTCTCCGCCCTCGCACGCGTTTTCATGCAGAACTTTGTCTCATGTTTAATGAGGTACCAAATGCAACTTCCAACCGGAAGATGAAAATAGGGCGTAATTAATGTTAACTTTTTTCCTTTATTTACTGGAATATTGGTTTGTGTCTGACGTGAAAATCTAAACTTTGAATAAAATTTTTCTTGTTGTGTCAGGATCTTTCTTTGTGTTGTTGGTATTTTGATAAATCTGAGATACAATGTCGCTAACTCCCTGGATACTTTTGCTATGGTTCTGCTAGATGTAGCTACATCAATTTGCATAAAGTGTGCAACAGTTATCAGAAAACCTGAACTCGCAAAATATCTTAGACAAGTTAGCAACTGGTTAATTGGACTAAGGCTGTTGTAACTGAAAGCATTTCACAAGAATGTATATAATTTTGGTTTTATAATTTAGCGACAGATGTATTAAACACAAGGTCTGTAAACTTGGCAAAGTATTAAGTGAGTAACTAGGTACATATTAAAAAAAACCACCTCCTCACTTCTTAGAAATGCAGGTTCTTGCCTAACTAACCAATAAATTTGGAGGTAAACTAAGCCAGTTCACAGGGCTTTGTTACCTTATTGATGTAAAGAAAAAAGTTATTTTTTTAGCAAAACTAGAAAAAAAAAGCAATTTTAGGGCGCCACTAATTTTCTTTCCTAAAAGAAAATTAGAAAGAAAATCAAATCTAAAGGTCAGCTAACTTTTAATCTGTTTAAAAAAAGAAAGAACTTAAAGTTTCTGTATAATAAATAAATCTAATACGTAAAAAAAATGTATATAATTAAAGTATTGAAATTACAAAAAATGGGTTAGTAGCAAATGAAAAAAATATAAAATACTTAACACCCTAAAACAAATGTTTATGAAGATGAAGTCCAGTTGATGTTGAAACTTTAGCTATTGATGTGGTTCTATGGAATGTCTACAAGAAACTGTATCCAGGTTACTTTACGATTCCAGAAAAACTTGTATCGAAGGAACTGTACAAGGGAAACTTGTTGTTCCATTGGAACTTGTATTCCAGGAAACTTTTTGTCGAAATAGGAACTGCTTGTCACACAGGAACTTGTTTGTCACACAGGAACTATAATAGGTACTCCACTACTGTGTTCCTGGAAACTGTGTCCAGGAAACTGTGCTACAATAATTATTTCTGTATAAGTAAAAAAAAATAACAAAAAAAAATTTAGCATGAGGATATCTGTCCAGCTCAATAGTTACAATTTAAAAATTGAACCTAAGGATTCATCGTGGACAAATATATGATTTGAATTGAAAAAAAATAAGGAACAATAATATTAAACTGAAAATATCTAATATTAAACTTAGCTAGATAGGAGAGGAAAGGTATAGGTATAACCATGTGGCTTCCAAAATGGGTATCCATTTAGTACAAAAAAAATTACTCATTGAATATTAATATTGAATTATGAAATTTTTAAAATATGGATGTAACAAGAAAAATAACATACCAGTAATCCAGATAGGTACTTTAAAGATAACGCTGCCTATTAGATTTTGTGTAAATTGTTAAAATTTTTAAAATAATTACTTGGATTACTGCCCAGTTCCAACTTGCTATGTCAACAGACGATGAGAGAAGACCTTTCTCATCCTTATTTAAAGACCATTCGAAATTTTAAATTTCGCGGTAAAATACCTCTAGAATATTGATTTTTGGTCTACTAGTTTATTCTACCACAAATCACAAAAGTGAAATAATTTATTAAATATTTGAATGAAATATTTTAAGGAAATATATAATATATACTATTCCACCAAAAATCAAAATTGTGGAGAAATTGCACATTTTTAATATCTGACATGTTAACTAACAAAGTTAACGTTTCAACAACCTGGGACATGCCACAAGACGGTATGATGAAAAAGCATCACTTTTCAAAGAAATTCGTTACGGAATTAAGCAACAAGAATGGAATTCAAATACCATTGCCAGACTTGGAAAGAATGCCATTCAATGATACACAGACGGCTCAAAAGCAATAGAAGGAACTGGGATTGGAGTATTCGGGCCAGGAACCAAACACTCTGGAAGCTTGTGAAAAACACCAAGTATCTTTCAAGCGGAAATCTACGCCATAAGAAAGTGCGCCCAGTTCAATATTGATAAAGGATACAGAAGACAAAGGATTATCATAATGTAGGATAGTCAAGCAGCCATTAAAGCACTGAGCTCTTGTGTAATCAGTTCCAAAATGGTGTGGGAGTGCCTAGACAAACTCAATGAACTAGGCGAGAACAATATAGTCACCTTACTATGGATTCCAGGACACACTGGAATAGAAGGAAATGAAATAGCAGATGAACTAGCAAAGAGGGGGACTGAAATACCTTTCTGGGGGCCTGAACCCTTTTGCGGAATCAACCCCAATGTAATATTGGAAGAAATAAGTAAAGCTGAGAAAAAGAGAAGATCTGAGCATTGGAAGGATCTAGTAGGGCTTATACAATCAAAGACTCTTCTGGGTGACTACAACCTGTTGAGATCAAATGAATGCATAAGTAAAACTGCGCCAAGAGTTTTAACAGGGATCCTAACGGGACATTGTCGCCTGAGTGGGCACCTGAAAAAGCTCAAAATAGTAGAGGAAGAAGAATGCAGATTTTGTGGAATATGCGGAATACTTTCCAACTGCACAGCACTCCAGAATCCTAGAGCTCAGCACCTAGGAGATTACTGGATAGAAGAGGAAAATTTACCTAAGCTGAAGCCTGCAGACATCCTAAAATTCCTCCGGGAAATAGGACTAAAGGAGCTACTAGTTTCTGAGACTCTTCTCAGATACTGAGTAGAAGTAAGGGGGCACAATAGATATTTTAGGTCTCAGTGGATGTTACCCCAAAATACATACATACATACATACTAGGTACATAAATATAATCAACATATATTTGGTTTTATTACCTGTCATTAGGAAACGCCACGATCTTCTATTAAACTTTAAATGAACATAACAGTTTCTTTGTAAAATCTAAATGTCTTAAAAAAGTTAAATTGTCCATTGAGTGAAAATAATTTGGCCGAACAAATATTCGTCTCGGAAAACCATATTCTATTATTTCTAACACATCTAAATCGTCGTTGAAAATATCCATTTTCTTATTGCAACACAACAAATCACCAGCCAACAAGCAACTTTTAGGTTAATAGAATTTAAGTTTTGTTGTAAGTCTCCGAAATTGACGGCTTAGGTTAAGGGAGGCTTAAATTGAGTTTGACATACGGTGCAACAAAAATATTAACTTTAAGTGGCTCTAACCCTAAGCTTCACCTAAAATAGTCGATGCAAGTGGCCATTAGAGCTGGAGTCGCCCAATCTGACTGACCTAAACAAAACTGGAATGTAAGTGTACATTTTGAATATGCTCGTCTTGCTTTTTTTTATTTTGGTTTTGGTACGTTTATTCACACTTGAATACGCGACAACAGTGCGCACCCACATTATTTTTATCTGGCACTCTCAAGCGTTCAAGAAATCGGCATTTTTGTTGTCAGGAGGGAAAATGAAATAGGTTTTCAAGGAGTCAAGAGTACAGGATCTGGTTGATTTTGTCTGGAGAATAAATGTGATCAAAGATTCATTTGCCAGTACCAAATACCTATCTGAACATTAAGAGCGCTTTCAGCACTTTGTGTCCAGCTACTAGTGTCTGAAAAAAAATCGCGCGGCTAAATAAAAATACATTAATATAAATAGACACATTCATCTGTGTCGCGTGTGAATGTGTCTATTTATATTAATGTATTTTTAGTCGAGCGATTCTTTTCAGATACTTTGTGGCCGGCTACTAGTGTCTGAAAAGAATCACGCGGCTAAAAATACATTAATATAAATAGACGCATTCATCTGAGTCTCGTGTGAATGTATCTATTTATAGTAATGTATTTTTAGCCGCGCGATTCTTTTCAGACACTAGTGGCCGACCACTGAGAGTCTCGTCTGAAAGCGCTCTTAAAGTATTTTTAGCCGCGCGATTATAGTAGCCGGCCACAAAGTGTCTAAAAAGTATCGCGCGGCTAAAAATACATTTATATAAATAGACGCATTCATACGAGACACAAATAAGGAATACGTGTCCGGCCACTGAATCGAAGTGTATCTCCCCCTCTAGTGTCCAGACATTGTGTCTGTGTACGGGCCACTCGTAATACATGAACTTTAATTAGTACGTTCAAACGGGACACGCGTTTGCAAGTGTTTACTTCAATTGTTGGATGACCAATGAATATTTGAAAATATATTTGTGTTGTATTGAATCAGATACACGTGTACGACTATTGACACGTGTGGAAGGCTATTTTTTACGGGACACTTTTAGTGTCTTGAATCTTGATTCTAGTGGCCGGCCACAAAGTGTCTCGTCTGAAAATGCTCTTATATAAATAGTCGCATTCACACGAGACACAGATAAGGCATACGTGTCCGTCCTATGAGACACAGATGAGGAATACGTGTCCGGCCTATTTATATTAATGTATTTTTAGCGCGCGATTCTAATCAGACACTAGTAGCCGGCCACAAAGTCGAAAGAGCTTTAAGAATAAATGTCTGATAATTAGGGAGATATTTAAAAAATTTATACTCACCCTCAAGACAGTGATCCATCACATTCAAAGCTGGATACGCTTCGCAAGCTTTATCATTAACTGTAGTATAATTAAACGTATACAATTTAAATATATCTTGATCTTCGTGAACCAAAACTGCTGTGGATACAAAACGGGCCTTCGAAAATTTGCTTAGAATATTCTTCACCACATTTTCCTTTTCTTCGGAATCAGTTTCTATGAATATTAAGCAAATGGCATACGGATTGAACGTTTGTATGCCTTTTATATTTTTTAAAACTTCGTCTATTTCGAACGTATCGTCCAACATAACCAAATAAAATTCCGTCCGATATTTTTGTCGAATTTTGTTGTAATCTTCCAGGATTAATGTCTGCGAGATCGTTGCGAAAATAAACCATTCGGACGCCGCCTGGATTTTGTTTATAATACTGTCTAATATCTCACCTATCGGTGTTTCTAAATTTTGTCCTACCACTATTGTCACCAGCGCCGCTTGATCTGCTTTGAATTGATTTCTTATAATATTATCCAAGCAATTTGATACAAGTCGTTGATATGAAAGCCTCTTGCAAGTCATATTACTTGAAAGGTTCACTAAGAATAAGGGAATGAGAAGAAAAAGTATTATTTGCATGTTTAAATATATTGTTACATTATTATAGAAGTATATAGAGTCGCGAAGCTAGACAACCTGTATAACACATAGTTGATTTATTCTACTATCTATTATTTTTGTAACACTGAGCATGATACTTTTACCAAATAAGTTGGTTTACTAAAAGCAAAGGAATTATTTCCGTGTACTTGCAGTGAAATTAGGCTTGAACGTTATTGTTTGCGTGCACCTTGATGTTCTGGAGACGATAAAGCGACATAACAATCCTTTTAAGTAAGTAATAAAATTTGATTTATAATTGTTTGTTCCATGTCGAAACGTTATTTCAGATTTTTCAATATGGATCTCATCAAAAATATAATCAAATGTTCAGTAAAACTTTCTACTTAGTGTTATGGATTAAAGAAAAATATGAACATGCTCCTTTCATGATCTAAAAAATATGAAAATAAAAAATTCATTAGCGGGTAAATATTTTTTTCGTATAATTTCGTACCAAAACTAGTAGAGAGTAGTTTAATGTTCCAATTGGAAAAGCACTTAGACTGACATCTATGTTAGAGCTCATCATCATCAACAAAATATCCTTTCTAGTTTTAATGTCTACATTGTACCAAGGCGTATCACACATAGCATCATATACAGATATTCCCTGTAAAAGAAATATTTTATGGACGGCAAAACGGACTTATTTGAAAACATTCAATAAAGAGTTTCAACAAGAGCGTGCTGCCTCTGCTGTACTTTTGAATAATTTTTGAATTTTAAGTTTATTTCAACTCACCGCATCTTGTAGTTTTTGCCCGGCATCCAAAAGGAAAAAAAGAGCACTTGAAAACCCGAATAAAATAAGTATTGCTCCAAAGGATTGGTGCTAAACAGAAAAAATAAAAAATTGGTACCACTATACAGTAACACATTTTTACAATTGAAAATAGGATGCATCCGTACCTTTCGTAGCGGCAATGTGTCCTACGTCTTTTTCTGACAGTTCTGGTCAGGTCTGTATTTTGTTGTTTACGGTCAATTATTATTTATGGAAAATATGCCTAGATTATTCTTTTCACTTGTCAAAATCTGACATTTTGGTGTAACCAATAGCAATACTTACATTATTCTAGCAAATCATTCGGAATTATACTGATAATTCTGCTTCCTCATCGATAATACCTTGTTTACATTCAAACGTCAAAATTTTACTTTGCATTTGTCATTATTGACAACTAAAAGTGCTTCGAAGTTCATTGAAAAATGAACACAAACCGATTCAGTGCCATCACCCAAAAGAATCTTGAAAATTTAAAACAAAATTCCACTCCACAATTGATGAAAAAAATAATCTTACCAAATACAACTCGTTCTCCAAATTTTATCACATAATTTTTTATTTTCATGACTCAAACTTGTTTATTTGAGGCAAAAACATTCAAACAAACCGAATTTTTTTTTCAAAATAAACAAATTTTCGTAGAAAATAAAAAATTATCGATAAAATTTGAAGCACTCGTGGTATTACCTTTGATACACGGTAAAACATTAGCATTTTGAAAATTTTCAAGTATTCTCAGTTAGAAAAAGAAGCTAGTCCGAGAAATACGAGGCTCGTTCGATGGAACCAGTTTGACCTATCCATCTATTGCAGAAATGATCTAATTATGAGCTCCGAGCAGCTAAAGTCGCGTCCACATTATGTCAAATGGTGTCGATCACAGACATATAAAAAACAATAGACAGAGTTGTTTACAAAATGTGTATGTGCCAACATTAATTCTTACTTTACTACAAATTATTTTGTAGTAACGCAGCGTTGCCAGATGAATAATATAAAATTACTTTTAATACTTCATGTTTGATACTATTATTTAATATTTCTCTACAAACAGAATATATTTTTGCATACATATATTTTTGCATGTAAATATGTGTGGAAATTTGTTATTTGTTGAGTTTGAATCTCTTAAATTTTATTTTACATACAAGGTAGTATAGTATAATTTTCCGCTCATCTTTCAAAATTTTGCGAAGTCCGGCAACGCCGCTAGCAAAATACCCCAACAAGCAGCCGCCATATTCCAATATCATTTCATTGATATTTGAAGTGGCGAGTACTGTGTTTTTGATTTATTTGCGTGTATTTCACCTAATTTAGTATTTACTAGTGAAGCAGAGGTGTTAAAAAATTAAAATTATGGTGAGACAGTGTGTGGTGTGCAGGAAAATCGACTATTTGAACCCTAACCTATCTTTTCACTGGTAAGTTGTAGTAAATAAGTTAGTCATAGGCGGGTATGTGAATCCTTTTTTCACACAATCTGAATTGGCTTGATAAGGAGAAAATTGGGTGAAATTACCACTCACATACTTACACATATTTAAGCAGATTGTAGAAAATAAACATAAGATGCTGCACATACCTATATATAAAAAAATGTCTATGATGCTTACCTATGGGAAGCATTAGACAAGTAGTTCAGGAATTTGGATAGACTGAGAGTTTTGAGGTATTAAAAACTTCATGTAAGGCTTGCTTTGATAGGCGACTACTTACTGTACCTAATAGGTTGCTGTTGGATTTTGTATAGGTGCTAGGAATTAGGTAATTTTATTTCTAGCTATAATTTACAATTTACTGGTGGTTTTACCTCATATCACAATACCTCTACTAGAACACCATTATCTTCAGAAATCCTAGTTAGTAGTAAAAAATAGGTAAACAGCTAGCCACTGTTGTGTTCCTACCTATAATTTTCCAATGATTTCTTCTAGTTTTCCGGTAAGCCAAGCTCGAAGAAATACCTGTATGGAAATACTTGGATTCCAACCAGATAAAAAATAACCAAAGATGCCAGAAGTATGTTCTGATCATTTTGAAGAAAATGATTTTACACAAAGGACCAATGGAACAAAAATGTTAAGGAAAGATGCAGTTCCTTATTTCGCAATCAATGACTTAACTTTGACGATGTAACTAATTGTAAAATAAATATGTATCATTTTGTAATTATTTTTATTTCATAAACCTCACAAGAATTTGTATCACCTAGAAGAGCAAAATTAATATAAACTACAATATACATCACTTTTACTGACAATTTTGAAATTGTTTTAAAAATGAAAATGTGTAATATTCTCCTTTGAGCAGTAAATATTTCAATGTGATAGATAAATTGAATTTTTTTATCAGTAGTAACAAATTTTGATATTTATACTAATCTTTGTTGCACAGTGGTTTATTAAGTTTTAATTTAAAAAATCGAAAATATTGTGAAAAAATTCCCTAATTGAGTCTATTCAATCATTCGCCCCCGTTATTTCTCCGTCTATGGTGTTTATCTGCCGTCCGCCATATTCCAACAATGGTCATATGCTTTGCCTCTTCACCGCCCCTGATCATAACAATGTTGGAGTATAAACATTTCGTATTTTATGAATGAATAGCTCTGTCTATTGTTTTTTATATGTCTGTGGTGTTGATCGACAAGGCCGATCTAGTGTGGATGGTCGCCTGACATTGTCGATCCATAATGTGGACGCAGCTTTCAATAGAGGGCATTGTCGATCGACAATGCCGATCCAGTGTGGATGGTCGCCCGACATTGTCGATCCATAATGTGGACGTAGCTTTCAATAGACGGCATTGTCGACATAATGTGGACGCAAGTTAAGAGTAATGTGGAGAATTTACATGTCGGTGTAAGACTTTCCGTTAACTGTTGCTTCATGAAAAAAAAATGGGCTGTAGATTTTAGTTTGAGATACACCACACCAGACATTAAGGTACTTTAGGAGCATCCCGTCCAAATTCGTTAAGCACTCTTGGATTTTTATCTCCCCAAATCGTGCAGTTACGCTTATTAATCATTAATATGAAATGTGGCTCCGTCTGACATTATTTTCTCTTGTCATCTGTCTGTCACTTGTCGTCTGTCATCTGTCTGTCACTTGTCGTCTGTCATCTGTTCGTCGTATTTTCGTTTTTATGAAAAATATTTAACTAACCGGATCGTTCAGATCACTCATCATATTAATTATAAAACCTAATACTAGGGCTGCAACCAAATAAGAAGACCCCACGCATTTTTTCACTAGACAATTCAACTGTCGAGATAATCTACAATAAAAAAAGGTAGAACGTGTCGCGGGACACACGGTAGGAACTTTAGTTCCTTTTAAGCAAAAGTTATGTAATACATCTGACGTTATAGATAAACAATTTGCATATTCACGCGGTAGACCCGGGTTCGATTCCCCGCGAAGAAATTTTTTTTAATTGTTAATTTTATTTTTAAATAATCATTCTGCTTGATATTAATAACGACAACAGGTAGACGTCTGGCAACATCTACTTATAACAGCATCGTATATTTAAAAAAGGAAACCGTAGCATTATACAAATTGGACATTCGTTTACCACAAAATTAGTGGAAACATAAAATTGAATTGTTAAATTTTTAATTTGAAGTTATATTACAGTTTATAGAAATTTTTATTTTCTAGATATTTTCCTAAGTGGGTCGTAGAAGAAATATGCTGCTCGACTCGTGTGGATTGTCCATATCGCACTTGAACGATTGAGCACTCCGCCTACGGCGTCGTGCTCCATCTTCGTCCTCGTGCGATATGGCCATCATATCCACACTAGTTGCACAAACTACAATTTCTTTCAAAATATGCCCTTTTACATTTAAAAACTACCTGCCAAATGTCAAATCAATTTATCCATCCATTTTAAAGTTATCGAATTAAAACATTCAAGTTTTCAAAATTTCAACTCCCTGTATTTCGAAAAGTAGCTAGACCCCTTAATCGCGCAAAAAAAATTATGGAAATAATAGTAAAAATTTATCCGAACAAATTCAAGTAGATCACTAGCACTGCGAATACCAGCTTTGCATAGAATTTCAATATAGCATCGGTGGTTCAGTGGTTAGAATGCTCGCATTGCACGCGGGCGACCCGGGTTCGGATCCGGGTAGGAGCATATTTATTATTATGAATCGCTGCTTCGTAAACGAGAGAGAGACTAAGGAGGCACAAGCACGCAAAAGCAAGGCACATAACGAAGCAATGTAACATAACGCAGCGTAACGTAACGCGTAACGGTCAGATCTTTTGCGTCGCGACCCCTGGTCGCTCAAACATAACCTGGCGTAAAGAACTAAAGTTCCAATAAAATTCTATTTAGTAACAATAATAGAGTTCATATAATACCCTTTTTGGTGTGCGTTTTCCATCGTTAATGTCCTTCTAGCTATTGCACATTACGTCGGAAGAAATGGAAA
>CAJUYH010010902.1:0-11678 GCA_910591685.1 Galerucella tenella
TAATGTCTTTATTTAATTTACGAATGTTTTCAATAAACTCTTCAGTTGAATGTCTGTACTCTTCTGAAGTTTGGTGTGTAGTAGGAGTCGCGGCACTTTGGCCACCCCTCTCCACTTTACCTTTTCTTCTAGTCAGCACCGATTTCAGATGTCCCCCCCCACCACCCCGTGAGGAGACTGTACGTCGCTAGGAGTCGTTTGACTCCCGTGCCACGTGACGTTTGACGTGTATCATTTGACGTGTCACGTGACGTTTAACATTCAACGTGTCACGTGACGTGTGTCATTTGGCGTGACGTTTGTTCCATCCAAATCGGACCAATAGTAACGAAGTTAGGTGCTAGTGCCTTTATGGTAGCATTATTGCGCATGCTTATACTCTCCATATATAAATTAGATCACTTTCCATACATAATGCCGTTTGTTCCATTCAAATCGGACCAATAGTAACGAAGTTAGGTGTTGGTGCCTTTTTTGACAGCATTATTGCGCTACTTTCAACCATCCCCGGTATATCTATACTCTCGATTACGTCGATTACCTCCGCACCGCCCCGTAAGACGGTAGCGCCCCGCTGGTGGAGGCGATATTTTGGCGGAGACGGATAACATTGATTTCCCTATACTGATTCCGGTACATATATCTCATCTACTTCCATTTTAATCAATGATGCTTTTTTTTCAATAGGTATTTTATATCTGCCCATGTCTAAAAGTGAAAAATTAAGACATGTATTATAACTAGCACCCTAAGTAAAACTGTTGATAACTTATGGCTATTTTAATTCAGAAATAAATTATGCATGCCAAGTTTTTTACTTTAATAATTAGTTCTGTATGAAGTGGCCTTATAGAAAGATCGGAGGTATATACCTTTTGCCATTTCTCAGTTGTTTTCTCCCCATATCCCGAAGAACTTAATTTTTGTGAAAATTCAACCCAAATTTTTTTCCCGGTCCGGAAAATCATCCACGAACGAAAGAGAGGTGACTTTCAATAAAATCAATTAAAACCATCCGATGGTGTTCATTCATATTGAAGGACATTTTTCATATAAAGTTAACAGCAGGGAATAGTTATTAAGTACCTAAACAGTTAAACACATATTTAGCAATTAAAACAAATAACGTAATAATTCTAAACATCTTTACCTTTTATTTTCTTGATATTATAAATAATTAAAATAACAGAAAAATGTTTGTTGTTTCAAATTTAAATTTACTTTCAAATAATATTAACCTCAAACCACGGTATAGGAACGAACCAGTATGTTATCTCGTGACGTCAAACTCCCGAGTTCTCTGTGACCTACAACGTTGTTCGTATGAGTATCCCACCCTGCGGCCAGTGCTGTGCTGCGATCCAACCAAAGTGCAAGTGGTGAATTTGCGAATAACATTATTTATTATTCAGTGCTTATATTTTTACGGCTTTTCGGACAAACAAAAATTATTATCTTTATAGTTTATAAGCATTTTTTTGCAATGGGTAGTGGGTGTAAGCCAATAAATATTTTGAATGAGACTATTGTTTTATTCACTCATCAGTGTACTGTTCCACTATATTTAAGAAAAAACATTTAACACGTTTAAGTCATTTCAAAACTTTTGTTACCTACGCCGATGGAAAAGTGAAACCAATCGTAAAGCGATCCGTTCAAGGTCATCAAAAGCTCTGGCAATTTATGAATGAAATTTACAATAGTAATACTACTGGTTCGTTCCTATACTGTGCTCAAACCAACTGTTAAAAAAGGATAGACATAGCGAACGAGAAGAACAAAACACCACTCGAAATGTTTTCGACAACAAAATTGTCATCGAGCATTTGCCATCGTTTAGGGATCGCATCGTATGCGTTTTGGCCTAAATTTTTCTGCCAAACAGCGAACGGCAGCTCTTTGTCTGGCGGCAATGGGTCGTGGTTCAAATGATAACTTTGGAAAAATATTTCGTTCCTTCGCGGTTCAGGAAGCTTAACTTATCATTCATTGAGTCGATATCGTCACGCAATGAAGTTGCGTTATAATTAGCAGGCATGATTTCATCGGGATTTAGGAGTACTGGGGCGTTAGGCAAGCCTCGTCATTGAGTTCCCGTAATGGGATTTTTTCTATAGAACCGTCTACGGTACTCACCCGGAGTGCGTTCATCTGCTAGTGATTCGACAGTCTTCCTTAAATTTGACAGAGTTATTTGCTCCGCCTGGGGAATTAATCTATTATTAGTACGTGCAGAGTTTGTTTTACCTAACTTAGGAATGTACATAAAGTCACCCACTTTCACTTGGCCTACAACGTTTATAACACTACTAATTTGGTCAGGGACCATTGTTAACGATTTCGTCGTACTTATTAATTGTTCGTTACACTCGAAGGAGTAAAAGTAATCAGCATGCAATTGTACAGCATGCACACCTCGCTGAGTAATTATCATCTTAGCCTCGAAAAGAGCTAAGCCAACTCGATACATCTCATAAATTGTTCCATTGATAGGTACATTTGAAAATTGGCGCAAGGCCATAAACATGTGAGATACACCCATACCTATGCCGCGAGTTGTTACACATAGTGCAATTGCTTTTAATGTATTTATTCAAGCTGATTCATGGCATCGGTGGCATCCTTAATACCAGGGAACATCCGTCTCTTTAAACTTTCTGATAAATCAATCTGTGTCGTATGTGAGCGGTCGTTTCTCATTCCACTAACTCGGGCTTTCTGTTAGTTTCTTCTAGTTGCATTTCCTCGTCCTCTTTGGGACTTTCCTCGTGGCGCTGTCTGAGATACGGTGCGACGCAATGCGTCCAAGTCGCCCTCTTCGATTCCTCGTCGGAAGTCGTGTAAATGATCTTCGATTCATTTTGGTAAGTGATTGAAGATTTACAGGTCTGAAATCAGGATTAATTGTATGGCCTAAATTTTTCTGCCAAACAGCGAACGGCAGCTCTTCGTCTGGCGGCAATGGGTCGTGGTTCTAATGATACAAATTTGATAGTTACAATGCCTTGCTGAGTAATTATCATCTTAGCCTCGAAAAGAGCTAAGCCAACTCGGTACATCTCATAAATTGTTCCATTGATAGGTACATTTAAAAATTGGCGCAAGGCCATAAACATGTGAGATACACCCATACCTATGCCGCGAATTTTTACACATAGTGCAATTGCTTTTAATGTATTTATTCAAGCTGATTCATGGCATCGGTGGCATCCTTAATACCAGGGAACATCCGTCTCTTTAAACTTTCTGATAAATCAATCTGTGTCGTATGTGAGCGGTCGTTTCTCATTCCACTAACTCGGGCTTTCTGGTAGTTTCTTCTTTTTGCATTTCCTCGTCCTCTTTGGGACTTTCCTCGTGGCGCTGTCTGAGATACGGTGGGACGCAATGCGTCCAAGTCGCCCTCTTCGATTCCTCGTCGGAAGTCGTGTCTAGTGTCTTCAAATGATCTTCGATTCATTTTGGTAAGTGATTGTAGATTTACAGGTCTGAAATCAGGATTAATTGTATGGCCTAAATTTTTCTGCCAAACAGCGAACGGCAGCTAGGTAGGTTTGAGCACGGTACTGAGTAAGGGTTGACTTAAGCCTCGCATCCACCAATTTAAACTCGCTTTGAGTATGGGCCCCCAAGTAGAAATAGGCCTCGATTTGAAAGTCGGCCTTGTTTTAAAAGTAAGCCTCTCCTTGAACCCTGTGAAATAGGTAAAATGACAACCCATTCCAACACGTGTTGAGTGGAATAAAAATAGTGAATGAAAAACTGGTATAGAATTACCAAAAAAATACATACCCCTTTACTCCAGAGGGTTCACAAAAAACTGAAAGTCATAAATTTCAAATTACTAAATGACTGAATGGTGTAAATATAAAAAGATTGAAGATATTGAGACACTATGAGGAACGACAGATCTCCTCGACCTCTGCTTGATCCTTTCTCTCCTTCTTACTTCCATGAGCCGGAAAGTCGTATGACAATCGGTGTTACCAGTATTCGAAAGTAGAAAATAAACTCTCATCACACTCAGTGAGTGTGTGTGTGAACATTAGTAATAGACCTCCTACAAAATTCAAAATAACATTAGCAGTTCGTGGCCAAAAATTATAAAATTTACATGGTTTGATTCATAATGATAAATGCTACACAGTGATATCAGTTTCCCTTGGATTGGAACTGTAATTTATGGTGAATATTGAGTAGTTTGGTTAAAAATTGTCGCCCTATCAACTAAGAAAAAACTGTTGATATCACTAATTAATAGTTCATTGTATTAAAATTAGGCCAGGTATTGGACACGTGCGAAATAATCAAAGTCTAGATTAAACAATAATATTTACGATAAATTTTTATAAATTTTATTGATTTTCACAAAAATGGAGAAAAAACAATTTAAATGTTGCAAACATAGGGATCTGAATTACTATTGCTGCAAAGTATGTTATGGAATATTTCATGATAGCTGTTTTCTAAAAAAAAAAATACGACCTCTTTAGAAGGTTACTTGATATTCTGCTCAAAAGAGTGCCGGGAAGCCAATGCAGCACAAAGTGATAAAACCACAAATATCTATAAAGAAATATCAAAAATCAAAAAAGATAAGATAGAACTTGAGCAATATATGGAGGAAATGCAAATAAGCAAGGAAGAAGAAATTGAAACATTGAAGCAGAAATATGAAACGTTAGCTAAAGAAAACCACGAAAGAGAAACATACTTCAAGAAGCAAAAACGAAATTCAAAAATTTTTGAAGATGAGGTATTTGAAAGGGAACAATGTTTAGAAAACCAACTAAGGAGACATAATGAAGATCTAATTAGGAATAATAAATTGAATGAAGACCTAAAGATAAGGCTTGAAGAAAGTTTGCAGCAAGTTGAGGACTTAAGAAGTGAATTGAAAGCACTTGAAAGTGTAAATGTAGATATGTTAAATTCAATTAAAACATTAAGTGTAGACAACGATGCCTATGCATCAGAAATATTTGAACTTAAAAATAGGTTATGCTTTCAATCAAATAAACAACAAACAAATATAAATCACACTGTAACTGAAAACAAAGGTAAAAAGCAGATAGAAAAATCTAATGAGATATTATTAGAAAATAAAATAAATACACATCAGGCGAAGACAACAACCGACAAGAATGTAACAGAAGAAGTTATTGTCCTCAGAGATGAAGAAGAAATAAAGGAAAGGGTGCAAAAAGGTGAAGAAGATAAATATAAAAAAAGGAAATTATTAATCTTATGTGATCAAAAAGGAAGTAACCTGGGAGGTAAACTAAACTTATTGATGTGTAATACGGATGTTCAAACTATTATCAAACCAAACGCCTTGTATAATGGCGTAATTGAGGATATTATAAATTTAACTAAAGATTTTACTCTTAATGATCACATTGTGGTATTAGCAGGTTTCAATGATTTTGTGAATGGCAAATATCCACTGTTTAAAAATATTAATGATAAAATTAAAAAGTGTACTCATACAAATATTATACTCACCTCAGTATCATATATTAATAATCAAAAGAAAATCAATGAATCCATATTTAAATTCAACAAAAAATTATATGAGTACACTAGTAAAATTAATAATTTTGCAGAGGGTGAAATAACTTTTCTGGATCTTAATAATTGTAATGTAATTAATCTAAAAAAATATGAAATCGCTCAAAGTATTGTTAATTTAACAAAACCCAAATTCAAACTTATTCAGAAAAATTTAATTTTTATTAAAACGTCAGGAAATAGTAATTTTTTAGGAACAAGTCCAAAAAATATAACATTAGATTAACAAATGAAACTATAAATCCAACTAATTTTTTAACTTTTGTACATCAAAATATACAATGTATTAGTAATAAGATTTTATTATTGAACGATATATTTGCTGGTAAATTTTATTGTGATTTTTTAATGATTTCTGAACATTGGCAAACAAAAGATGCCATTCAAGAATATAAACTTAACCAGTTTACTTTGGTCACGAATATGTGTCGAACTATAACAACACATGGTGGTGTAGCTATATATAAAAATGACAATTTTTCTGGAATAGTAAATGAATATGATATAAAAAAATTTTCTAAAGATAATATCTTAGAATGTTGTGGTATACAATTACCTCAATATAAAATTATTTGTATAGTTATTTACAGGCCTTCGGGGGGAAATTTTAGTGATTTTATGTTAATTTTAAATGAAATTTTAATTCATGTATGTGCGGAATACCACAATAATATAATTATTGGAGGAGATTTTAATGTAGATTTTATAAAACTAGGTACTCGACTTTCTATGTTGGAAGATTTATTGTTCAGCTTCAATTTTGAAATATGTTTCAGAACACCAACTAGAGTTACAAAAGACTCTGCAACTTGTATTGACAATATATTTGTAAGAACATCTAATCAGTATGTTTCGGCAGTGGTGGACCTCTATTTATCTGACCACTACTCTCAATTTTTTGATTTCGAAACAAGTATCTCTTCTCAACAAAATAAAACAGCAGCTGTGAAATATATCTCACGTTCGTTTTCACAAGACAATATAGAACATTTTCATAGTTTGTTAATGGCAGAAAATTGGTCTAGTGTTTTTGATCAGATCTGTCCCAACTTGGCATATAACCTATTTGAGGAAATTATTTGATCTTATTTTGAAATAGCCTTTCCAGAAAAGTTAGTTACAAGAAATCACAGTACTAAAAATAAAAAATCTAACAACTATAAGTTAAGTACAGAGTTAATGGAATTAAAAAATAATGTATCATTATATAATACTTTGGCTAAGCACGATCGACGATATGTTGAAATTAGTAAAATACTAAATAAAACATATAAGGTTAGGTTGGAACAGGCCTCTAGGGAGTACTATGATAATCGAATTTTGAGCTCGGAAAATAAAACTAAAGCAACCTGGAAATTAATAAAGGAATTGCAGAAAAAAACTAATAAAACAAATAGTCAACTTATATTATATGATCAAGGTAACCAGATAAGTGACTCAGATTTGGCAAATAAATTTAATATTAATTTTACTAAACCCCCGTTAGATAGATTACTTCATGACATAGAATTTTTAAATAAAAATATTGCGTCTAATAATAAAACATTTTATATGGCCCCTGTTACAGAGGAGAATGTATTTGAACTAATACTGTCCTTAAAAAATACTGCCGCAGGGGGAATGGATGGGTTAAATAACAAATTAATTAAAAAATGTGCAGTTTTACTGACAAAACCTTTGACATTCTTACTGAATTTGTCAACTGAAAAAGGCATTTTTCCGCATAAATTAAAACTAGCTAGAGTAGTTCCTATTTATAAAAAAGAATATCCTAATGATATAAACAACTATAGACCAATCAGTATCTTGTCAACTATCTCCAAAGTTTTTGAGTTGAATATTAAAAATCAGTTGTGTAGTTTTTTCACTAAATTTAATCTTTTATCGTCCTCTCAACATGGTTATACTTCCAAAAAGAGTACAGAGACTGCATTAATAGAGTTCCATAATAAAATCGTAAGATCACTAGATAATAAAATGCAAGTAATGGGCTTATTTATTGATTTTTCTAAAGCTTTTGACTGTGTGGATCATAAACTTCTACTTTTTAAACTATCTAGATATGGAGTAAGAGGTGTACAGTTAAGTTTATTAGAGTCATATTTATCGGATAGGAGACAAATTGTTCAAGTGAACAATAGTGTTAGCAGTGAACTAGAAGTTTCACAAGGGGTTCCCCAGGGCTCGATTTTGGGTCCATTTTTATTTTTAGTTTTTGCCAATGACTTAATTACTTCTTTGAACGTTATTCCGGGAATAAACTCAACTTGTTATGCTGATGACAACAATATTTTAATTATTGAAAATAATGCAGATACACTAAAAATATCGACTGAGAGAACATACGATCAAGTTGTAATGTGGTCGGGAAAAAATAATTTAAAATTAAACACCACCAAAACTACTGTGGTGTTATTTAATAATAATGGTCAATTTTTACAAGACCAGTTGTTTGAAAACACTAGTTTTCCTATTACAACTACGGACAACACTAAGATATTAGGAATAACTATAGACCATGGCATAACTTGGAATGTACATATTGACAACCTCTGTATTAAATTAAGAAAAAGTTGCTATAGTCTTAGATTTCTTGCCAACTATTGTAGTGAAAGCACACTTTTAACACTTTATCATGCCAATTTTTACTCTCATTTGAAATATGGCATACTTAATTGGGGTACCTGTTCTACCAAGCAAAGAGTTTTTATTATTCAAAAATATGCAATTAGAATTATTGCAAAGCTGCGGATTCGCGATTCATGTAGGGAGTTTTTTAAGAGATTTAGAGTTCTTACACTAGCTGGAGTATATATTTTGGAAGCATGTGCGTATATTCATAAGAATAAGTCAATATACGTTGCCGAGCGTGCTTCTCATAACCATAACACTAGGAATAAGGGTCAATTATTAATACCTAGGCACCGGATGACACTTTTTGAGAAGAATGTAGAGTATCTGGGATGTAAGTTGTATAATACTCTTCCAGGCACCATAAAGAATAGTGGCAATCTACACAATTTTAAGTGTAAAGTAAAAGAATTTTTGTTGGACAAAAATTGCTACACAATAGAAGAGTTTCTAAAATAATATTTTATTTTTGACTAAGACACCAAAAATATGTTGTTTGGTAGATTCTTTTTTTTTATTTACTATTTGTTGAAAATTTATTTTATGTATATGTTTATTGTATATGATTTTATGACCTGTTTCACAATAAGTGTTGTATAATTTCTTTGTACAATATTTTTTTATTTGGTGAAATAAATTTTTTTTTCTATTCTATTCATCAACTCGATAATAGAACATGAACTACTGGTATATCAGCACTGGTATCTATTAAAAAATACCGACCGGTTTTCCTGTCACGCATATGGAGACGATTGTTGTCGTTTCAATAAAAGAAATCAGACACGAGGAGACTAAATAGTTATATTTATGAGAAAATGATATGTGTCCCAAAAACTCACGTGTACAACATAAGTAAGTAAATTAACACCTACTCGGAAAAAAGCAAAACTAACTTTCCACACAGTGGTACCAACACAAGTTACAATATTTATATCTTAAGCTATGTTCACATGTAGAATTGTTCCTACAACACACCCCCACAATTCTGCAATCATAATAAAATCAAATTACATATTATTATTCCCAAATACAAACCATAACATGAAAATTATATCTTAATGTTTAACATATATGAGTGATTCTCTGGCATTTTTACATTTTCAAAAAGCTGGACAAAAAAAATTTTGTTTTTTAATTAGATTTGCAACTTGTTTATCCTAAAGGTTATAGTATTGGCTTCTGGTTTCTAGATAGGTAACAAAATATTTTGTAAAAGTTATGAGATAAAGTTGGAAAAAACTTGTCATGTTGGGAAATTCATCACTATCGTCCTTTATGTTCTTCTACATGAAAATGTATGAAGTGTTCAAATCTCTTTAAACTAAATTAAAAACATTTTCTCAAGATGTTAAAAAGCAACCGAACTTGCAACCACTTTTAGATTGATCATTTGACATTTCATGTAATATGTTTCAAAAATGTTGAGTAGTTTAGTTTAGATATAGACAAAACCTGTTAAGTTAAGTTTTAGCGTGTTATATTTTGTAAAAAATCAGGATATCATTCTCCTGTAAGTCAGTGTCAAAAAAAAATAATTCTTTAAGTATTGTTCCTATTATTTTGCCAGAGTCTTAGTTTTTGATTCTGGTACCTAAATATATATCTTCTGTATGTTCCTTGTGGTATATTATTCATTCTTTTGTTAATTTCTTGGAAAATTAAACCACAATATTTTTAAATTCTTTATTTCTTGACAACGGTGGCTGGAACGCTACCGAAACGTTGGAATAAAGAATTTAAAAATATTGTGGTTTAATTTCCCAAGAAATTAAAAAAGAATGACCTAAATATATTCTCCAATCTTTATTTCATTTTAGACACACATTCTCTCAATCGAGAGTTTCGTGTAAATGACGACAAGTTCGTGAAACTTTAGTGTTTGGATCCTAAAAACCAGAGGATCTGAACATTAATTGGTCCTTCGAAACGGATTTATTTAAAAACCTAGTGTCAGTTCTCTCGGAGAAAGAAATCTCTCACGCCAACAATTTGATAGAAGTGCTCGCGTGTGCCTCTATAGTCCACTTCGCCCGGGTAAATACCTGCCTTTACACTCAACGTTGAAGAAGCTATCCACGTTACCTTTTTCAAATCAAGCAGACAGCTAGCCGTATCTTCACAGCCTGTAAGTTGAAAGCAGGCAGTCACCAAAATCTAACCAACTCCAAAGGAAGTTTAAAGTAAAAAATTGCTTTCAAAAATATCTCTATAGGAAGTTTAAGGTGAAAAATTGCCTTTGAAAATTTAGACGAATAGTTTTTTGTAACTTATCATTTGTTCTTTGTATATTCGATATTTTTAGTGCCTATCACAAAACGTGTTTAGACCTGTCGATTTCTTACATCTAACAGACACCCATATTTCTCTATATTTTTGTAGAAAAAATTAGTTACTTGTATTCATAATCACCTACATAATTTATTGTAACGCTATTTATTTGACCAAACGTTGAATCTCTTTCGGTAATACTCTAAGGTATCCATTTTCTTTCCACAAAAATATACCTACTATTCTTTCTTTCTAGCAAATACACATATTTTTGAAATTTGTATACACTCAGAAAATGGATGCTCTAAAGAAAGTTTTAAAATATAACAAAGGTGCATTTACTCGACACTACAAGTGGATAGAAGAAAATGTAGATACAGAAACTAATGTATTTAAACTTAAAACACGGCTAGATGCCCTCACTGTCACATTTGATAAATTTGAAAGCATTCAGGAACAATATGAGAATCTCTCAACTGAAGAAAACGTAGAAATTAATTCTGATATACGCTTTGATGTCGAACAAACGTATCTTGATTATTTAGCGAGAATACAAGAAAAAATTGCAGATTTGTCAAATGATCAAACTAAACAAGTTGTATCTTCCCCTCAGAAAGTCGTTAATTCAAACACATCACATATACCTCGAGTAAAACTGCCGGAGTCAAAAATCCCGACGTTCTCAGGCGATCAGAAAAAATTTCAAAGTTTTATAGATTTGTTCACTTCGCTAGTCATTAGTAACACAAACATTTCAAATGTTTGCACTTAACATATTAAAAAAAAGATATAACGATAATTTGGCTATTATCAACTCCCATAATAGATTATACTCCAATCACAAAAAGCAACGCACAATTTTTAAGAGATTTCATTACAGAAATGAGACAACAAAATTTACATGTTGTAACTGATCATTTAATAATTATCAATCTTTTCTGTCGAAAATTAAATTTTGCTTCAAAACGCGAATACGAGTCTAAAAGAGACCAAAGCAAGTTACCGACTCTCGATGAATTTTTTGAAATTATTGAAGAAAGATGCAGAGTTCTTAATTCAATTTCCCCCTCTCTTCCTAAAAAGGAAAAAAACTTTCACTCAACTCAACCACTCAGCATCTTATCACGCGAATGCTGTAACGGGTTTTCTTCCTTCACGCGACTCCTGCCACACGAACACGTCACTATGGCCACCCTTGACTTTAAATC
>CAJUYH010010903.1:0-11677 GCA_910591685.1 Galerucella tenella
TTGATAAAGATACAATATATTGAATAGACATTTATTTCGTATTAAATGTCCACTAGCCCAAGATATTAATAAAATCAAATAATATTTTAGAAAGAACCACGCACTTTTTTTACATAAGCCGCCAAAATGTTTGGGTTTTCTTTCCCCATAAATGTTTAGATATCGAGACACATAGTGCTATAAAGTTGATTATTCCCTATTTATAAGGGACACCAAAAAATAAGTCTCAAATATTTTTGGAAGTTACTGGTTCATTATCTGTACCCCAAGTTTAACTCTATGGCTAGCTTGAAAGCAAGAATTTTCTATACTTTGGCAAGTTTATCTGAAACCGTGAAAGAAATGCAGTCGAAATCATTCGACATTGCCACGTTTAACTATGAAAAAGCTAAAGTGCCAAGTATGTAGTGATAATAGGTTTGTTCCAACTAATCGAAATGATGCGTACATGAACGTCACGGTCATGCGCATAAAAAAATTTCTGTTCCAACAAGTTCCGACAATTCCACGGACTGATAAAAATGCGTTTAAACAAAAACTGGACACGTTCATGAACGTGTCGGCGAACGATCATTTTCATCAGAGATTTGGATGTAGAACCGTTCTTCCAAACTGTCAGTTGATGTTTTAAGATTAGGTAATGGTAAATAAACATAAATCATACATAAATAAAACGTGAACTTATAGGGTTGTAATAAAATTCCTGAAAGTGGTAACAGTTTAAAAATGAGTCGTAAAATCGTTCCAAAAATGCAGTGACATTTGCATTTTCAGTTTTACTTGGTAAAATAGGTACCGTACGCCATTTGTACGTTTATGTCAGATATGTGCCATGTTTCCTCGCCTCTTACCGATGCCCCGTAGTTTCAGATAAACTAACCAAACTATAGCTTGTCTCCAAATAGAATAACGCAGAGCTAACTAGGCACAATATGTCAAAATTGACAGTATTTATTTTCATTTTTGACAGAAAAAAATCAGAAGTAACTTGAATACGTAACATTATTTTGTAAATTATATATTTTTTCTACTAGCATGCGTCCACTTTAGTGTTGAAAGGGTGACTTTTCCACACTAGTCACTTAGTTTCCAAAAGGGCTTATCGAATAAAATATTAGACTTCAGTGACGCTGTCACTTGTAGATAAGGCCTTCCAAAATGACCGCTTTCAGCCAAGTTCCCATCGCCCCAGTTGCAACAGTTAGTGCTGATAAAGCAGTGAAAAACCGAAATCTGACTTCATTGGAAAACATTTTAGCCACTGCAAATAATTTGCAGAATGCTACAAATTTCACGTTCGATATTTATATTAATAATAATTAATTGGTTGATATGTATTTAATAAGTGTTTTTCCGCACGCTAGTAGAAAAAATAGTGTACCTAACACGTGCATAAAGTGAATTTTCCTCACGCGATTGCAGATTTCCGAGCGACGCGTTAAGTAAACTACTTTTGACTACTATTGACCTAGCGAGCTAGTAGCTTTAAAAAGTGATTTTTTGTGCCAATTTCCCACATTATATTCGAAATTTAGCCATAGGATATCGGGTAACTTAAAATATCGAAAATTCAATCTTACATTTTGACGATACTCCAAGTTGCCAAGTGCGAGGTCTTTGAAGTATATAAATAACTTTTTGATTAAAAAAAACGTGTTTTCAGTTGAAAATTTCCAGATAGAGATCAACAAATTTTTACGTACAAATCAATTTGTAAACCTACTGGCTTTTCCATATATGGTACTATATGTAATTTTTGATAAAAGACGTATGTACAACGAAATTTTGATACTGCCTGTAAACTAAGATTACTTCAAAATTAGCAAAAAACGTAAATTAATAATAAACAACAAATTTTCAGTATTTACATGAGCCAATATCGATTTCAACAATCATATTTTTGTCATATACAGATTTGGCAAATAATTATGTTCCGTATTGCTATTCTGTGAGTGAAACAGAGAGACAATGTCGTATTCCCCTCTCCGGAGTGTATCGAGACCAATCGAGTCTAGTGTGGTGGGTGCTTCATGGAGGGGAAGTATTTTGTTCTCTCTTGGAAAATGGCATGATCACCCTGGGAGCTTTCTTGGATATACAAGGGGCGTTTGACAGCACCCCTGTAGGATCCATGTGTAGGGCTGCGGCAAATCATGGAATAGAGCCAATGATCACTCACTGGTTTGGGGCCATGTTGTGCAACCGTACAGTAGAGGCCACATGGAAAGACCATGTTGCAAAAGTAATCGTCACTAGGGGATGTCCGCAAGGGGGTGTTCTTTCGCCCACATTGTGGAACTTAGTCATTGACGAGCTAATAACCCTTTTAAACGGTGATGGCTTTCTAACGATTGGGTATGCCGATGATATCGTTGTCCTTGTTGTTGGAAGGCACATTACCGTTCTCAGGGACCTCATGCAAAGGGCTCTGAATAGGGTACATGGGTGGTGTGACGAACACATGATACGGGATAGAGAGTCCTGGGAAAAAGAGAGGAATACACAGCCTAATGGGACCGTCTGGTACACAGATGGCTCATGCTCCGGTGATAGAGCAGGGGCTGGAATTTACTCCAGGAACCCAAGAACACAAGTTTGTGTACCATTGGGTGAGGGTGTATCTGCATATCAGGCCGAGATATATGCTATCTTGGAATGTGCGCAGATAAACCTAGACAGAGGTTATGTGGATCGACGCATAACCATATACTCCGACAGTCAGGCAGCAATTAAAGCCCTGAGTGGGTATACCAGCAACTCAGGACTTGCTAACGAATGTCGAGAACTACTTGCTAATCTTGCAAGGCGGAACGTGGTGCGGCTAGAATGGATTCCAGCCCACTCTGGTTTTGAAGGCAACGAGATGGCGGATGCACTGGCTGCGGAAGGGGCGGCAGCTCCTTTTTGCGGCCCGGGCCCGACACTGGGCCTAACAAAACAAAGAATACGCAAGGAGACGAAGAAGTGGCTGAGGAATCAGCACCTCGCTCATTGGAATGCTCTGCAGGGTCCTAGACAATCCAAACTTCTACTGAAGGGATGGACTGATGGACACGCCAGGGCAGCCATTGAACTACCAAGGAGTAGGCTAAGGAAGATAGCAGGACTCCTAACAGGGCACTGCTGTATGAGGAAGCACCTCTACAATCTAGGAGTAGAGGAAAGTTCCCTATGTAGGGGTTGCGGCATGACTGATGAAACGTCAGTTCATGTTCTCTTAGAGTGTCCACACTGGGCTGTATTACGCAGGCGAATCTTCGGTGTCACTGTCATGGCTCCTGGAGACACAAACAGGCATCCACTGAAAAAGGTTGCGGCCTTTATTGAAGGGCTCGGCTTCATGGATGACTAGGTAGCAGGATTGGCACAATGGGCCCGCCAGTGGCCTCAGTGTCGGAACCTTGGCTTGAGTTGTCCAGGACAAGGCTCGCCTGCACTTTTAGTAGTAGTAGTAGTAGTAGTAGTTCTCTCTTGGACATATAGAATACGGAATATTCTGATATAGCTACTACCTCAGGTATAGATCTTTTCTCGATCTAAGAAACTGACTTGGCTTGACTTAGGGTTGAGATGCAATAGAGGCACTATACCTGAAGAAAAATCAGTTATTTATATTAAGAATGACCCAAAAGAGTTTTCTGGTAAAAATTTATTATTCACCAACAAAATAAATACGACCTTGTCACGGCTAATACTTTTGTCCACGACCACCTAATAATAAGTCAATATTTTACCTCCTTACTAAAGGTATATGGTACCCATATATCAACTGTCGTGAATTATGGTTCATAATACACTGTAGTGTATTATGGTTCATAATTCACGACTAGAGATGGGGGTACAATATGAAATAAACTATTAAATCTGTGTATTTTGTTCAGGAAATTTGTTTCTGAATCGTATCTATAAAATATTGTAATTTTTAGTATTGATACTTTTCATAACGATATTTTCTAATATTAAGTATTTTAAAACAATATATTTATAACGGTACGTTGTATTGATACTTTCTACAGTATCGCCCATCTCTATATATGTCAAATTATTTGAAGTAGCTGCCACAACATTTTGAGGTTAGTAATATGCCAAATCGCTACTGACTTTTATTTATTAATAAATATTTATTTATTATTAATAATTTATTTATTTATTAATAAATAAATTAAGTGTCGTGGACAAAGTATAGTATTCTACTCGCAATTTATGGCCTTAATTCACTTGGGTGACGTCACCCATCGTGAATTATGGCTATCATAAATTGCTCGTTTAATAATATACTATTATGGCTTTATTGCATTTCATTATCCCATCTCAGGTCAGGTCAGTTTATTAGATCGTGAAAAAACTATACAAATGACAGTGGGTCATATTATATGCTTCAAAGTAGTTTTGTTACTTTTAGGATACAGGGTATAGTTTTTGTTGGTTCAAGTATGTCCCACTATCATCTGTCAATAAGGATAGACTATAAAGTGTATTATATTTGAAGATACACATGCATTAGCATGAAAATTGATAATTATTTCAATGAAATTGAAGAAAATTATAACTTGACATGAATTTCGTTAGACATTTTTTGGATACTGTTAATTTAACTATAGGAAAAGTCAAATTATTTTCTGTTTAAAGTTGAAATCGTACAATGTATTTATTCTTAGTTGAAATAATTATTAAATAATTTACGTTTTTGTTACTATTCACCTTACTCACAAAAATGAAAGCACTATTACAAAAATTAATAGGAAAACCCATGCATAAACCTAATATAAACAGCTGAATATACGTTGTTTAAAACAGTGATATGTAAAAATTAAAAACTGAAGTGCAAAAATGTAGGTTTATAAAAAACAATCAATAGTAGTATTCTTTGACATTTGTTAGTTAGACTCCATATAAATTTTTTGTGTGACAAATTCCAAAAGAAAAACATGAAGATTTCGATAAACCAAAATTTCAATAATTTTGATGCTTCTCTAGAGGGGAATTTTTATTAGACACTATATGAAGTGAATATGGTAGGAGTATATGAAAACTATTTAAAACATAGTCATCTAGACTAATATTAAAAAGAAACAATTGAGCTGGTTTGGCCACCTAGTAAGAATGAAGCAAGATAGAATTGCGAGAAAAGTTATGGAAATGGGAATATCAAGAAAAAGACAAAGAGGAAGACCCAGGAGGAAATGGATAGACCGGATTGAAGAAATTGGAAATAACAAAGGAAAAACATTAGGAGAGATGAAGGCATTAGCCAGGGACAGAAAAGAATGGAAAAAATGGGTACATGAAGAGCTCTAATCGGACGCCTGCGAAGGCATAGGGATCAGAGAAAGAAAGAAAGATCTAGACACAATGTACAAGATGAAACCATTAGAAATCGAGACTGACAAATATATTATTATCGAGGGTATTTAACTTTTAATAATCCATTTATATACAGGGTGTCTCATTATATTCTGACAGTTTATAAAAGCTTATATCTTCGAAACGGTTCTGGATAATAAGATGCGGTTTCCACAGTTAGGTTTAAAATTACCGTGAGTTTTGTCGTGACACATTTATATAAATGGCGTACTTCCGGTTTACCCGCTAGAAATGTGGCGTATTTTCAGAATACAGTAGATGTAATTTTTTAAATGGGACACCCTGTATATTGAGCAATTTCTTGAAAGTGAACTGTAAAAAACAAATAGAAACATGTTTTAGGGCACTATAAAACAAATGTTCGATGTATCTTCCTTCTTGGTCTATACATTTGTGGAATCGAACCAAGTTGTCAAATGCTGCTGTCAATATTTCAAGAGGAATATTTTCCATTATATGCCGTATGTTATTTTTTTATTCTTCAATAGTAACAGGCATCGGTTTGTAGACTCTATCTTTCACAAATCCCCATACAAAAAAATCTGGAACAGTCAGGTCTGGGGAATTTGGAGGCCATTCTATTGGACCAGTCCGACCAATCCAATTATTTCCAAATTGTTGGTTAACAGATTCTCTTGCTATGTTGGAATAATGGGGTGGAGTCCCGTCTTGTTGAAAGTACACATTTTGGTTCAAAACCATCTTGTTCTAACTGGTTCTAACACAATGTGACGTTCTGTCAATGATCGAAATATTTTTGTGATGCGACATATTAACGCCTCCTTGATTATTATTTATTAATAAGATATCTGAATCATTACAGTATCCCAGTTAAAGTTATCTAACTTCGCTCTCTGTGCACTGATTTTAAACTTTAAGGTACCGATAAAAAGTAAAAATATGCGTCTTTCAAGAAATTGCTAGATATACAGGGTGTCCCATTTAAAAAATTACATCTACTGTATTCTGAAAATACGCCACATTTCTAGCGGGTAAACCGGAAATACGCCATTTATATAAATGTGTTACAACAAAACTCACGGTAATTTTAAACCTAACTGTGGAAACCGTTTCGAAGATATAAGCTCTTGAAAACAGTCAGAATATAATGAGACACCCAGTATTTATTTGGATAAACATGGAATTAACTAGATTCCGAAAATTATTTTAAAAACATTGGATTGACAAAATTGCAAAAAAATCATGGTTAGATTAAAGGAAACTGCATACCACTAAATGGTATGAGTATGTGCCAACTGTCATCTGTCATCGTAGCATTAAAATTGATAAATGCCAAAAAATACCACATTGACCATTTGTTTTATTCAGACAAAATGCGAGTAAGGCCCTAAACAAAACCTCACAGAGATATGATAGGACTTAATCTTAAGTTTAATCAGGACTATTCTTAGCAACTACAAATATTTTAATTAACAATTTGACGTTGGTCTTGTTACAAGAATTTCAGTTCAACGTAGCGTTGCTACGTCTAGACGATAATAGTACTAGCTGCTGATCCGTTTCGCTGTACTGTAGTCATTTGGATCGAACGACGATTTTCTTCTTTCGTTTGAAGAATCCACAACATTTTGTTTCGTCTACGGTTTCGACGTCGCGTGCTTGCGTGATGGGAGCGTTGCTGTGACCTGCCGTAGGATCATCCGCGTTCAGTTCACCATTGGTGGAGCTCACAACCTGGACAGAACCGTGACAGTCTATGGGTGTTATTTTACCTAAATTAGCTTGTTTGGAAGTTTCCGGCCAACCCGTTTTGTTCGTTTTTTGTTGAGCTTGCCTATCTCTATTAGGCGATACAACGACTTTTTGGGTATTACTATTATTACTCTGAAGATTATTTATGGAAAGGTTTATTATTTTTCCCGACCAATCGAATTCTCCATCGTCTACATAACCTTTTTTATTGTATAAAGATATGAATAGCTCTCTTAAATATTCATAGTCGGGAGTTTCGAAAAAGTCTAATTGTCTTACATAATTTAGATACACTCTCATTTCGTCGGGATGGCCTTCACATAAAACGGCTATTGGTGTAACACGTTTCGTATCTCCTATTTTTTGATACCTTTCTTTTAGTGTGTCCGCTTTTAGACCTTGCCAAGGTAAGGAGCCTCTTAAAAAATACATAAACATATGCCCTAGTGCTTCTAGATCGTCTCTTCTGGACTGCTCTTTACCTAAATGAGTATTTATCGACATATATCTAGCAGTACCAGTTAGAGATTTGTGTTCTCTGTAGGGTATGTGTTTATTAGTCTCAAGTTCAATGTACTCCTTTGCTAAACCGAAATCTATAATGTGTATAACATTTTCTTTTTTCGTACTATTTCTTCCGATGAGGAAATTTTCAGGTTTTATATCTCTATAAATAAGATGTCTAGAATGAACGTATTCTATACGATGAAGCAGTTGAATCGCGATCATGAGCACAGTCTTTAAAGAAAATTGTCGATCACACTTATCAAACAAGTCTTCCAAACTAGGACCTAGCAGTTCCATCACTAAAGCGTTATATTTACCGCAAGGTCCGAAATAATACACGTCAGGTATACCTTCGTGAATACCTAATAGTTTATAAAATCTATATTCTAAGTGAAGCTGTGGCGCTTTGGATTTCATCGGTTCCATTTTAATAGCGACATGCTCGTTATTATACAAATTTTTACCTAACCTCAATTCACCAAAGTTGCCACAGCCGATCTTTTTGCCCACTCTATAATTAGGGCCGACCATTAAAACTCCTGAGCTCGAGTTAATGTTGATGTTGTGTCGGTTTACGTGTGCGTCATTGTGACGTTTGGAATTTTTCTGTTTTTGGTCTCCTTTATCCATTTTGCTACGTTTAATTGTTAACTTGAGACCATTTAATTAAATACGAATGGTTAAGCGTGAGTCTTTGAGAGGTTCCCAATCACATCTTAAATTATCACAGATTATTTAATACGAATTTTGTATTTTTCATGGATCAGGAAAGCCAGCAGATAACCATCACATATAAGTTAGATGCAGCAGCACGATACGAGACTGGCTAGTTACCTGAAAATAAAGAAATATATATTAAAATTTGGTTTTGACGAAAACAAAGTTAAGTCAAGACATCACATTAATCAACAAAATTATACTCATTGGACTCTCAGGCCCGGTTTATCAATAGCCAATATTATCCGTCAGTTAAGTATCCGTCGGATAAAAGTAACTAGCAGATAAAGTTCCAGTTTGTTTGTAAGCGGTTTATCAACTCGTTTTTATTATCTAGTTTGTTAACTAACAGATAAAGAAAGTTGGCAATGCTGACGAATGAATGTAAGCAATCTCATTGGTTGTTACAAGAACAAGGTCACATCACATGAATTAATATTTTTGTTAGGTTATTGGTGAATGTTTATCCAAAGGTTTATGTGTTTTTATTTTTATTTCTTGAAGAGTTTTTAGTTGTTGATGAATATGAATTTTTCGAATGATTATATTCTGGATAGCGGCGAGGACGAGGATATTGTGCAAGTTATTGGGTACGAAAGAAGGCCTTTTACAGTTAGGGAAAGAGTGGACAACTTCGAAAAGTGGTATGACAAGAGAGACTGTTCTATCAATATTAGAACTAATTATTCACTTTAATGTCGAACTGCTGCTTTACCCTGCATCCAAGCCTCCTCTTTTGATTTCCAGGTTGACCCATCCGTTTTTTATTTTCTATTACATTTTTATGTTTATTTGCAATTTTCAGAAGCACATTTCTCTCCTCAGCTGTGAAATTGCATCCTCTCTTCTTAGTAGTACTAGTACTTTCCATTTTTTACTTCGCTCAAAACCCAAGTGAATTTGACACAACACCACAACGAAATCAAAACACAACAACTCTACCGAATAAAGTGAGGTTATGTAATAAACCTTAACCTCCAGATATCGACCTATCCACCAGTTGAAACTGAAAGATGAATATTTGACATTTTATCTGCCGGATAAAGTTATCCTGTGGTTGATAAACCGACCTTTCCAAAATAACTGGTAGTTAAGCATTAACTGACGGATAAATTGCTATTGATAAACCGGGCCTCAGTGATATATTACCTACATTAGTTATTTATACTATAAGGGATATAGTAATAGTAATTTACGTCATAAGTCCGGCAAGTCAAGTATTACAGTACTAATATCCAAATGCGTACTACAAGAGACTAAAGGCGGATTCATGCAACCTTCATTATCATTACATTTTCATTATATTATAACTACATTTACATTATAAAAAGTTAATTACTATAGTTTCCTATATGATGTTCATGCAACCACATTATTGAATTTCAATTACACTATTGCATTAAGAAGTTGGTCTACTTTCAACTATAAATTATAATTACATTGTTTTTAGTGAAAACCATAGAGAAATATAATATAATATAATGTCTATGGTAAAATCCATGAAATCGCATGCGCCAAAAATGTTACAGCTGTCATTCCGAGCTCTCCTTCTATTTCAAGCAGCAACTAATACTTTCAAAAGTAGTGAAGCTGATATATTCCAATACGTTTTTGCTGAGAGAACCTCACAACTTCCAAATAATTGCAAATAACTGACCTTCTAGCACAACCACAAACGATCCATATAATATGACGTTTATCAATTGCCAGTCTTGTCAGTTCATAATTAATTCCTTCCATGAACTGGTTTGATTTGGCAGTGATAATGTAATTTAAGTGTAGTTATAATGTAATGAAAATGTAATTATAATGCACGTTGCATGAATTGGCCTTTACCGAATGTATCACATAACGTATTTTATCTACAACTGTCATGTAACGGGTACGATTTGACACTATTTCAAGTGTCATAATGACGTATATTACGGCACCAGTGCGTTTTTGAATACATTACCGCACTAGTGCGATAATAAGAATCTAGACAATTATTAATACCAGAATTAAATATTTGAAATAACACTGCAGAAACTAATTAACTTACTGACAAGAGAAATAGAAAAGATGAAAATGACAATAAATACAGAAAAAACCAAAGTAATGAAAGTAAATGAAAAACAGGGGAATAATTACGAAGAATTGAAATGTAATCACAAAACATTAGAAAGAGTAACAACCTATAACTACCTAGGAAGTATTTTAACAGAAGATGGAAAAATAGACGCAGAACTCAACTTAACAGAGCAAATAAATCAACAAGATGGAAATATACAACAAAATTACAATACCAACTATAACTTATGCCAGTGAGAACTGGGTACTGCAGAAAAAGCATGAAACAAAAATAAATGCAATGGAAATGAAATATTTAAGGAGAATAGCAGATAAAACGAAATGGGACAAAATAAGGAACAAAGAAATCAGAAGCATAACTAATCAAGACCCAACAATATCAAATATTAAAAAGAAACAATTGAACTGGTTTGGCCACCTAGTAAGAATGAAGCAAGAAAGAATAGCGAGAAAAGTAATGGAAATGGGAATATCAAGAAAATTACAAAGAGGAAGACCCAGGAGGAAATGGATAGACCAGATTGAAGAAATTGGAAAGTACAAAGGAAAGTCATTGGGAGAGATGAAGGCATTAGCCAGGGACAGAAAAGAATGGAAAACATGGGTTCAGGAAGAACTCCAATCCGACGCATGAGAAGGCATAAGGATAAAAGAAAGAAAGAGAAATAACACTGGAAGCTGCATTTTCAATTTCCGAAAGGAGATTGTCTTCGCTTGAACTCATTTTTATAGATTTTTGTTCATTCAACTTTGACAATTTGATGAGATAACTAATTTTTTTTATTTCCACAGATTTGTTTGTCTTTAACTTCAAGAGACCATCCATTACTCAAATGTGGTTGAAATCCAAACCAAGGGTAAATGAAACTCAAAGTCCAAACCACATAAAGTTGTGGTTTGGACTTTGAGTTTCATTTACCCTTGGTTTGTGCCTTATGTTTGCAGTCAACATTATTAAAAATACGTTTGGATTGAATTTTTATTTCATTTTATGATATAGGTACCTACTGTTAAGAATACTAATAAACAGTTATAGATAAAATTTTGTACGTAACACGTGATAGGAATTATTAACGCACTTATGTAATTACATGACTCGGCCTACGGCCTCGTCGTGCAAATTTCACATGCGTGCGTTAATAATGCCCATATCCCACTAATTACGTGAATAACTATTATTTCATACTCTAAAAAACTGAATTTTTCATTCTCGTGTCTCATTATTTCAATAACGTCAATATTTGACATTGTATAGTTTGGCAAGTTTATCTGAAGCTACGGGGCATCGATAAGAGGCGAGGAAACA